>PVJA010012392.1:0-52182 GCA_004027025.1 Myocastor coypus | reverse complement strand
AAAAAAAATAAAGCATCCCTCAAATATACCAAATTATTTCCCTCCTCAGCGACCATGTGCATCATATCCTTGACCTGAAGTGTGCTTTCGGCTGGCCTCCTCTCATTAGCTCCCTCTCATCTGAGAGGTCGGATCTATAGTACCATTTTTTAAATTTTAAAAAAATTTTAATTTATTCATTTGGTACAGGGTCTTGCCGTGCAGCTCAGACTCATAGAGATCCTCCTGTCTCATGGTCCCCAGCACTGGGATTATAAGCATGCACCACCACAGCTAGGTTCAGGGCTGGCATGGCATGCAGTACCGGAGATTGAACCCAGGTCCTTGTTCTTGCTGGGTAGGTACCAGATTGCCAAGCTATCTCCCAGGCCCAGCCAACACAGCACTTCTGCAGGAGAAGTCTCACTCAAACATGGCCAAATGAGATCTCCCAGTGCCATCTCTGATGTTACTTCTTGGCATTCTATTCTTTCAACTTGTGGCATTTGGCAAAAGTCGTTTTTGATTCATTGAGTGATTGTTTATTCAAGTGTTGACTGCAAATTCCGTGATTGCCAGGTTTTACCCAATCCTCCTGTCGTACGTTCTGCATAGTGCCTGGCATACAGTGGGTGATCAGCACTTAGCTGCAGATGGAAGGAAACACTTGAGACTCTAGAGGTGGGAGAGTGAGCGGATACAGATGCTCATTCTAAGTTCACACTGACTGTGAGCATATGAGTGGTCTACCCCATCTCTGACACCTAAAAAAGCAAACATTTTCATGACTTATAATGATTTCTACCATATCTGAAGTTAAATTTTCTGAAAGAAAATGTATCTACACAGCAACATAGAGAGTCCTTAAAAAAAGAGAACTTTCCCATGATACAGTTGACACTGTGGCACATGTGATAGGTTTACCACCACTAAGCTATAAAAACTAACCCAAAACAAATGTTATACAGTGCGTTCTCATATTATGTATATATATATATTTTTGTATGGACTGGGGTTCAAACTCAAGACCTTGCACTTCACAGGCAGGCACTCGTGCCATGGAGCTGTCTCCCTGGCCACTCGTATTATATTTTTAAACAATAGTTTTAAGAAAAGTATATGTCATGGTCAATACACATACAAGTTTTAAAATTACTGTCTACCTGAAGTTGGTCGAATTCAAGCACGTAGAACCTATGGATGTGAAGAAATAACTGCATACCTAGTTCTCTAAGTGAGATAAAGAAGGGAAAGCTATAGATTTAGAAGTCAATATCTTATTGTACGTAATCTTATTCATACAGGCCTTTAAGCTATACATTTCTTTATTTTCCTTAAACCAGTAGCAAAGGAGGCAGCCATGGAGTGGAAGCCAAAAAATAAAAAAATAAAAACAAAATTAGCACTTGCTGCATTGATCATTTAAACATTCTAGTCATCCTAAACACTAGTTGCTTCACCCAATGTACAAGAGAGTAGTTCCTCTTCCTATATAAAAGCATAGCTACAAATTTTAAAATCACTTCACGGTGTGTGGAGAACTCAGTGCTTTAGATGTGGGACTATAAAGACCCAGGGTGCCTTAGACTAATTCTCAGAACAAAGCACATTAGATTAGTGTCTGGATTTTTTCTTTGTTTTTCTCCTCACCTGTATTTCAAGCCCTCTAACAAAACCATTTGGTTGAACTGAAAGCCAACTCCTTATGGCTCCTGGAATCAATAGAAGGTCAATTGATTTCCTCTGCATTTAACTAGATAACACATCAATGAGTATGTGGCTTTGCTGAATGAGTATGTGACTTCCCCCAAAGACTGATCTTTTCCCAAAAATTAATAGGTTTAATGACCTTGCAGTTAGAGCAATGTTTAATTCTCAAATACAGCCTCTATTGTAACATTGTCCTAGCCTTTCTGCATTCTCCATTTTTTTCTTTTTAGTTTTCAATTTTCGTAATTTTCTATTAAGGGTTGTATCTCTGTCTTAAAATGACTTCACATTCTTTGGGTTTTTAGGTGGGTGACAATGGGGAGAAGTTACATAAGATAAATTTAGAAGGTAAAATGTTTACCTTGTTTTATGTTTGTATAGTGCAATACTCCGTGCAAAATTTTAGAAGAACATTCACATAATTGAAAATAATGCTTGTTGACATATACATTCTGAGTAAGGTACAAAAACAAACCTAGGCATACTATGCTAACTTCACGTTGGAGGACACTCCTAGAAAATAAGGAAAGAATGAGTGTCGTCAAGCTACTCTGGATCTGTGCAAAAAGCGAGCTCTACAAGGCAGTAAGCAACGACAGTTAGAGGTTCCCTCTCAGGGCCCCAACTGGGAACGTTCCTGAGGTGAAAGTGAAATTCTCAGAAAACTTTAGGCAGATGCAGAGGAGATTTGTGGGATTTTCAGGCCAAACTGAGGAAGACCTAGGAGCTTCAAGCAAGAGAGAGACAGGTAGAAAAGTAGAGCTCTTTGATTGTGTTCTGTTCTCTTTCTAAATTACCCCAGCAGGAAAGCCCTATCACAGCTTGGAAGAAGAAAACTGAGTGACCAGCCTAATGTTGTAGCCTGAGACAGGTGGTAGTCAGGCAGAGCAAGAGCATAGCAGGTGAGGAACAGGTTTTAACAGGTGTCATCTGAGGACCTTGGCCCCTCCGACAACGTTCACTGAGATGATGAATGTATGAAATTTATTTGGAGAACCAGCCCCGGGTTTACTGTCATGAGTTTAACATACGCAAGAGAAGTAATCTTTACAAAAGATTGGCAATTTAAAGCAAAGACGAAGAGTTTCAAAGAAAAAGCAGTTGCAAATTATTAGTACAACATGAAATCCAACAAGAGAATCGAAATCAGAATAGATACAGCTGAAGGTAAGCTAGCAAATTGGGGAAAACGACATGTGAAGGAATTCACTGCGAAGATTCTGAGAATCCACAAAAGACTCAAATATGAATTGAGAGAAAGAGAGGACAACAAAAGCTTCAGAAGAAGACACGATAAATGAAGGAAAGGAGATACTTGAAGAAATAATAATTGAGATACTACTATAATTAAAGAAAGATCACAGAAATGACTTCAAGTGTCAACAGAAAAAGTAAGAAAAACCATATCTTCTTAAATTTAAATTAGAAGTTAAGATTATTTACGCTATTTTCAATATGTTGGAAGCAAATGTAAACTCGAACCTAGAATGTTTTTAATCCATGTGAACATTTTTCAGGACAATAAAATTATTTGCAAGTCTACAACTGCTCTGAAATCATTCTTAGACAAACTGCTTTGAGAAAACAGAATGTATGCAGAAGGCACATATGAATGCACATGCAGGCATCAAAATAGAGTGGCTGAAAAAAAGATAAACTCAAGGCTCTTGTAAATAGATGGATGCAACTAGAGACTGTATTGGTAGCGAAATAAGTCAGACACGCGTGCGCAAACATCGCATCGTGTCACTAGTGTGAGCACCTGAACGATTAAATAAAATCTGAAAGGTACAAGAGGCACTGTAAAAGGGAAAGAATTTGTTCAATGGGAAGGGAAAATTGGGATGAAGAAAAGGACAAAAGAGAGGGAAGAGATATTTATGCATATATGCAGAATAGCTTGGATAATTGTACTGTCGATTTATCCAGGTCTTTTTAATTTTTTTACAGTAATTTTTATTTATTTATAATAATTAATACATTGCATATTATTGTCTTTGTTGTAGTTGTTAAGAGTATAAGATACAGATGTGATTTCTTGTCTAAACATCGTTAGTACAGACCTTTCTTTTCATTGCAGTCCAATATATATGCTTTATATGTAGACTGATATTCCATGGCAGTAGTAGGTTATCAGTTCAGTTCTTCTGGCTCATCCTGAACTTTTGAAAGAATCAGTTAACGCTTAAAATGCTTTTTCTTTCTTTGCTTTTTAATTTCATATAAATTTCTGTTGTTCTTTTGTTTCTTTTTTTAAATCCAATTTTGCAGGTTTATATCTGGTAACCTAAAGAACTACTTTGAAGATGACATCATGCAACTCAGCAGCCATTGTTACATTTCTATTATTTAATTTAGTGAATTTTGCATCATTTCTAAGGCCTTCTTAACTGCTATTTTGTGTTATTCAAGAAATAAAAAATAAATAAATAAATAAAATATATTTAAAATTTTACTATGATAAAAGTCCCTGGGCGAGGCATCCTCCTCCACATCTCCCCGCTCACTCTGAGCACACTGCTCCCATTCTTGCCACTTTCTGAAGCTGTTCTAGAAGTCCTTCTTCATCACCATTTTTAAGAACTGTGATTTTTAAAAAAAAAAATTGCAGGGAATGCTGCTGCTGAGGGCCACCCAAACAAGCAGACTCAAAAAAAAAAAAAAAAAAAAAGTCACGGTCCATCCTCTCCCTTCACCCACCACATCTGGAACTGCGCCACCTCTGGATCTGGTCCAAAGTCACAATGACCAGGAAAGAAATATTTCGAATGGATTCAGTACATCGCAGTAACCACAACAACACAACTGAAGACACTCAGGGAGGAGGACTTCCAGGACTGCCACCAAAAAAGGCCAAGATGGGATAAAGACATTCAAGGCAGCATAGACTACTTTAAGAGAGTTTCATGTCTTTTATTCTAATATATAATAAATCTTACCAATGTAAACATTCTCCTTATTATTGGGTCTCACTTCAGACTGGAAGTAAAGGTGAGCGAATCACTCATAGCTGGCTTTCTAAGTGAGTCAAAGCATGTATGCGAACGGAACATCACTAGAGTGATGGGACTCAGAAATGCTAATTTTATGCCCACTGCTTCAGTACTTTCTGCTGTGGAGCCAGCTAGGTTTACCGTCTCCAAAATTAAATGGATTCTACTGCTCTGAAATGAAATTCAATAGGCAAGTGGGAGGAAAAGGAAGAACAAGATGTCTTGGTGGCTTTGATTTAGTTTTACATTTTGTAATATTTTACAAATGAGATCTATGCTAGGATTTGGATAAATGTTCCCTCAAAGCTCATGTGTGAAGAGCTTGGTTACCTGGCAGTTGTGCTGTTAGGAGGTCATGAGACCTTCAAGAAGTGGGGATCAAGGAAAGAAAAGGAGGCCTGGAAGTGTGGCCTGAAGGGGACACTGAGATCTTGCCTCTTCCTGCTCTGACACGTGCTCCTGATGTAATATCCTGTGCTGCCCTAGGTCCACAACAATAGGGCCATGCAAATGTGGACTGAAATCTCTGAGACCTTCGGCCAAAGTAGTAAACCTTTCCCCATTTTAAGTTAACTGTCTTAGGTATTGTCTCACAGCAACTGAAACACAACACAACATATACAAATTTTAAGCTTAGGAAACAGCCTTACAGTAACACAAACCATCAAGCAAGGGTTAACCGTATCTTGGAATCAGTATCTGTTATAAGTACATGATTGACTTTCTTCCTACCTGAATTTGTAGCACACCAAGTGCTCAAGGTAACCCCCATAGTACTGAATCTTAAATCAGTAGTGAAAAAGCTGTTAGTGCAGAATTTTTCATTTCTTCCTTGAAGGTCATCCTTTGGAACATTACAAGATATCATTATACCATTAATAGGATTTATTTTTAGTCAGATTTACCTAGACTTAAAAGACATAGAAAAAGGGCTTTGGGAAAAATGGAGAATAGTCATGGCCATTCTATGACTTTATCTTTTATCCTCACTTTCACAAAATAAGGATGCCATTGGCATTTTCTTTCAAACAAGAAAAATGATACATGTGATACTGAGCTTTCTAAAGTCACAGAGGAATCCAAAGTGGAGTTTCAGTCCACAACACTAAGGGATTACTTACTTACGTTACTTAAGCCACATTTCCCTTTTCTGTTTATTTGTTTGTTTGTTTTACTTGCAAACATTTTGGACTCTGACATCAAACTTACACTTTGTTAGCTGCCATTTTACACCCTAAAAGCAACTCATTCTCATATTTGATATAGCATGCCCAGCAAATGAACTAGAAAGATGCAGAAGTTAAATGTTAACCTCTTGACATACTTTGTTTCTGTTTTATTGTATTTTATCATTTCTGCCACTGAAAGCAATAATAGGAAATGAGCAGGATGGAGTTAGGTAAGCCAGATTGTCTGAATCTTAGTTTTCCAGCGCCTGGTTAGTCCTGAGTCTTAGATGTACCCTGACATCTCTAAGTCTTGGAGAGTTTTTCTGTCAGTGCCAATATTTATATCATCTGTCTCCTGGATGAGCTTTGTGACTCAAGTGGCAAAAGCTACTGAAGCGCCAACTCTATGCCCAGTGCTCAGAAAGTGTTCCACAAATACTATTGTCAACAACGTAATTCACTTGCACACAGTGTGTGACAACTCCAGGAATTCATAGGGACCCTGCCTGGCTGTTCAAATTTCTCTTGCATCTGTCCCTAAGCCTAAACCAGAGGTCAAGGGGTATTCAATGGTCCTGTAGATATGACATCTGCCTTTTCTACTATTCCAAAGTAGAACTTACTTTACAATAATTTTAAAGATTCCCAGGGATATAGTCTTACCTAAAACTGTGTTTCTTGTCATTTAAATATATACTAACCTTTTAAAAGTAGACATGTGATCAGCATAGGGTATGGAGTAGATTTTAAAGTTTGAGTGTAAAGGTTTTTGACAGCTTTGTGTCTGCGCGTAACATAAAGATTCCCACATGTTCCTTTCACCCAGTTCCCTGCTTTGACAGACAACTTTCCTCAGGGTGGTCAGGCCCTGTCTGCCTCCATCTGGCAGGGTTTGCTTTGCCTGTAACCTTTGGATCTCATGTGCAAGGATTCAGATACAGAGCAAGTTTTGTGCCTGGCTTCCTTAGCTTAGCATAAGGTCTTTGAGATTCATCCACATTATTATATGTGTCATCAAAGATGCTTCCCATTATTCAAGACACTAGCAAGCAAAGGGCAAGGGGTACATTTTTCATTAGAATGACCCACATTAGAATACTGACCTTTTTGGCTTGGTAACCATGCACAAAAATGTATGAGATTCAGCACCGGCTGTTTGGACAAATCCCTGCAAATCCCATCTTTAAAACAACCATAAAAATATTCATTTCCTAAGATAGTTGTCAAGTCTGAGATAAGGAAGTGAGAACAGGGTGCTAGAGGCCAAAATGTTGTTTCAAAAAGAGATTTGTTTTATCTGAAGGCAGCAGATTAGTCAGATACCGAAACATTTTCACCTCCTTAGGACTATACGTGGCAGAATTAAAAGGACTAGGAACTGTGATTTTTAATGAAACATAACTACATAAACCTTACTTTGTCCCCTGGAATGTGATTTCAAGGTTTGAAAGAGATTATAGGCAAGAATACATAATCTGAGAATTAAAACAAACAAGTAAGCTATTAAATTCACTAAGCTAGTAACAAGGGGATGCCTGAGAGCCTGACTGTAGGTCTTATATGGGGATTTCACAGCATGGCTCCTGGCCACTGCCGTTTGTCTTTCCCCAGGGAGGGTGGAATTAACATTAGAGGTTTAAAGATAGACCTTGTCGTTATGTTAAACTATCATGGTGTTCTTCAGCAATATGTTATGATTCAAGCCAAAATCTTCATAAAAAAAAAGAAGTAGAACCGAGGTCTCAAGTAGAGTTAAAATGAAACTCTAAACAAAAATATCTACCTCATTTTTCTGCTTGTTTCCACATTAAGAGAAATATGTCCCATAAACATTAATTATTCCAAGACATGGGTAATTAAGTAGCTTGATCATTGTCCATTGTACGTGTTGTTCAAGAAATAGGAACCAGTCTTAAGAGCTAATTTGGGTACAAAAACAGGCTTTGGATTTAGACATCTTGGAGAAAATTGATACTTTGCTATGACTTAGTTTGATGTGACAGTTAAAATTAGCATTTAACTGAGGCGTTTCTACACTGATAATACTTGGACTGGGTAGCTTTTGATGAAAAAAAAAAGGAAAGAAGTAGTGCGGCAGTCATCTTGCTTCTTGAGCTGAAATCTACACAAATAGAAACAGACAATAGAAGTCGGCTCCCTTCCTAACGTGTTTACGTGGTGCTGACCCTATAGAAATGTAATTATGGAATTCCTAAGTCATAACCAGCTTGCTAAGGGAGGGGCTGTGGGACAGAAGACCACATGAAAGTGATGTTGATGCTTTATAAGATCTGCAACGTTAAGGACGACAAACACGTCAGGGACTACACAAATACTTCCCATGCTTAATAGTGTGTTAGATGTAATACATAGTTTCCCTCATCTATAAAATGATCCTATAAACAGATAGGGTGGATATTATGATATACTTTATAGGTAAAGAAACATGGATCAAAATTTTCGAGTTTTATGTTTTGGGGGAATCTCCTTGTAGATTTCCACTATTCCCTTTGTACACATCTTCTCACAAGAGTTAGAGACTTCATATTACAAAGATATATCATATTCATCTTTATAGCAGCACAACTCATAATACAAATAACTCTTTGAAGTGGCCTATGTCTCTATCAACAGATGAATGGATTTTTTTCTAAAAATGTGATATTTATAGATGACACTACTCTGGCATAAAAAGGAATAAATTGGAGAGATCTGTGGGAAAATGGATATACCTTGAGACCATAAATGAGGTGAAAGATTTATGTGATCTGAAGGGAAACCAGAGTACTGAGACCATAAATGAAATAAATCAGACTAGCTTTTCAGTGTTATCACATAGTTTCCCTTCCACAAGAAACCTAAATTTCAAATCTATTAAAGAGAAAAATCAAAGACAGATAACAGGAAACTGGGAGATAGACTTTCTGCACAAGAGAAGGAGGCCAAGAAATGAAGGAGCAGGAGGTGAGCGAAGGAGAGAGGATGGAAGACGGTGTGCTATGCGTGTGCACCAGCGCCCCATGATAGATGTCATAAGTGCATACTGCTGACGTATATTAACGAATTTTAAAGATACTCTGAATGTGTCAATGTTCTTGTCACAAGAAAAACATGCTGGACTTGAGGTCAGCCTAAGATTTATCTTATTAATTTAAAATGGAGAGCACTGTTTAATTTATTTATTTATTTGATGCAGAATCGTTCTATGCAATGCAGACTTGTAATGATCTATCTGTCTCAGCTTGCCCAGTGCTGGGATTACAAGTGTGTGCCACCACATCTGGTTTCAGTGGACAGCTCAGTGCACCCAGGAATCTGGGGCCAACATGGCATGTAGTACTAGGGATTGAACTCGGGACCTTGCATTTGTCAGATAGGTACTTAGAGTGCTGAGCTACCCCCCTCCAGCTTCAGGAGATAGATAGAAATAGATAGATAGATAGATAGATAGATAGATAGATAGATAGATAGAAAGAAGGAAAGAAAGAATTATTTAAGAATCACAACTAGCAAGTAGAAGGTCCTGAGTTTGATTCCTGATACAAAAAAAAAAAAAGTGAAAAGCTTTGATTTCGATCTAGATTTACACAAATAGTCTGCCATTCCCAACAAATTGGCAGACAGTCCATTAGGTCAAAGGGTTTCCTTGCCTGACCTATTAAGATTGTGCCATAGTGGGAGACTTTTCACCACAATAACTCCAGTAGTCTCCTTTTTATGACATCAGCCTGTGGGGGAGCCTACAGTGTTTGCTCCAGCTTTTTAAAGGGATGTTTCTTCAGGGTAAAGAGCACAGGACTGAGGGAGGAAGCCTTATCAATTTGGTGTTTGCTGAATGTAAAGAAGTCAGTCATGAATGAAGACACTGGAGTTAGTCTCAGTCTCCCCACTTGCTGCTGTGAGATCGAGGATGGCTGCGTATCTGTCGGCTTCCATTCTCATTGGATTGTTGATCAGTTCAGTGCGATAAAGCACTGGGTAGAACTCTACATGTGTGTGCAGTAATCTCACTTTGAGAGGAAGGCCTTATTTCCTACAGGTTTTACAAACATGGCCTCGGTAGTGATTTGTTGGAATTTCTGGCTCTACTAGGCACAGAAAGATCTGGAAAGTCTGCAGGTATGTGTTACCCTGTGTGCAGATAGCTTTCTGTTTATGACTTTGGGACTACTGGTTGAGACTGAATATACATCTGAAATGTATCCCAGTAGACTATTCCATCCAGTTTTTAATTCATGGTCTGCTGCACTGCAGCAAGCTACAAACTCCAGCTTAGGAAAGAAAACGCATAGACACAAGCGTTCTGGCTTCCTTCAGAGCCAAGCCCTTGGGCAGGGCAGCCCTTCAGCCAGCTCCGCTTCAGTTTCCAGCAGCAGAGGGACTTAGCTTCAGTTCCTCACTCTGCAGAGCACAGATGAGACCAGAGAAGAGATTAAACAGTGACTGCATTTCACAAGGAAAGACAGGGTAGCAATCTATTTCCCTAGGGGTGGCATTTCTAACGTTCTTTAGAAATTCAGAAAAAATATAAGGAAGGCAGGCTCAGATTTTACTGTCAGTGTGCCTGATAAAGATGAGCATCTGTTGGCTTCCGCCTATTATTTGCATAGGAGGTGTGATCAAAATATGCAGTGGTTGCTTAAAAAATTTTAAATGCATTATGTAAAAGATACATTGCAGCTCAATGCATCCAAGTACCCCCTTGCCTCGAACACACTTGTCTCACTGTTCTTGCCGCTTTCCGAAGTACAAAATCCTCTTTTGTGAATGTGCTTTTGTGACGTGATCAAGCACTGCTGAGTGCCACTGCCACATATCACCCAGAGGGAAATTCAGGCCAGTGAGCCGTGACAGCGTGTCCTCGTCTGCCTTATTCAGCAGATCTGGCGCCGTATGACTTGTGGATCTTCTCCAAAGTCAGAACCACTGTGAAAAGGAAATTTTTTGAAATCATTCAGGAAATCAAGGAGACCAGTACGGTAATGAAAGGCACTCAGGAAAGAGGACTTTCAAAACCACTTCAGAAAGTGGCAATAAGGATGCAATAGACGTGGTCAAAGTGAGGATTTATGGCCACGCATCTACTTTTCAAAAAGTTCAGACATTCACTCAGTGATACATCTGGTCTTATGTAAAGACTTCAGTGGATACAACAGGAGCCAACATAGAATGCAGCAGGCCTCCAGGAGCGAGCAAAGAGCCTGACTTTGTCCTTCAGCCTGGGTAGGCGGTAGTTTGTCTCATACAAAGCCTCCAGTTTCATTCTTTGACAAACTCACATTTTGTTTGCACATCTGCTCCTCTAGATATTCTTTATATGAATCTAAATATATATTATCTGCCATCTTCTGCTTAAAAATCATGGTCTTGACCATGGCTTCTAAATTTACTTTTCACATTTGATGGGATGCAATGTGTTAGTCCACTTTCCATTATTATAACAAATAACAGATAATTAACTTTAAAGAGAAAAGTGTATTAGTACTGATGATTTTGGGGCCTGGCAGGATGGCTCAGTAGTCTAAAGCGCCTGCTTAGGAAAGCTTAGGCAGCTTCAGGGACCGCGGTTCAATCCCTGGCACCACATGCTGCGCCAGCCCTGCCCTCAGGAAAGGCTGAGCTGGCCATAAAAATAAACAAACAAACAAACAAAAGTTCTGAAACAAGAAAATAAAATAAAATACATCTTAAAAAAAAAGTACTGATGATTTTATTGGGGAAGTAGCACAGAAACATGTCACATGAATATATATGGAGATGTAACCACTTGTGAGTCAAGAGAAGAGGCTTCTGAATGAATATGTCTTTCTAGAACTTTCGTTGGGAATTTCAGTGTCCAGAACCATGAGAAGTAAATTTCTATTGTTGGAGGAACCCACTCTATGGCTCTGTGTTATGATTTCAGTGCCAAAAATAATCATAGATCTCGTTCACAGTAGACAGCTACTTTTGAATCCCAGATTGCTACCAAGCCAGAGATGAAAACCCAGGATTGCTGTATATTCCATGATTGTCAAAAGACAGATTGTCAAAACTAAATTTTTAAATGAAATATTTCTTGTGTTTATTTTTTTTAATCTTTTATTTCTTTGGTATAGGGTCTTACTACCCAGCCTGGACTCATAGTGAGCCTCCTGTCTCAGCCTCCCCAGCTCTGGGATTACAGACATGCACTACCACTCCAAGTTTTGGTGGCAGGATGCAATGTTTGGCAGTACCAGGGATTGAATCTGCATCCTTGTACTTGGTAGGTAGGCACTTAGGCCACTGAGCCATCTTTCCGGACCTGCCTGTGTTTATTGTTAAGAGCTAATAAATTTAAACATTGTAAATATGTGAAATGATGTATGTGAAGTTCTTTAATGCAACATTGTTTATAAAAATAAATAAATAATGCAACATTCATGAATGGAATCAGAGCCACTGCACATTTCATTAACATGTACTTCTTATTTCATATTTTTAATATTTGTTTATTTATTTATTTTTGCATATTTGGTACAGGAGCTCACTGCACAGCCTAGACTCACAGTGATCCTCCTGTTTTCAGCCTTCCCAGTGCCGTGATTACAGGTGTATGCTAGCATGCTTGATCTTAGTGGCTGTCTCAGTGCTCCCAGGGACAGGGCAGGCTTGGCATGTGGTGCTGGGTTTATTTTTAAAGTGAGTTATTTGAAAGCATAAAAATTAAAAATGATACAGAATTTCACTAAACAAAATAATGGGAATTTCACGGTATGCCATAGTGGTATTTACAAATTAGCTGTTCATATTACCATATATATATGCAAGCAAAATAGAAAGAGGGAAAAATATAAGAAATTAGGAAGAGAGAAAAAAGAAAAATAATTGAAAAAAGAAGATAAAACAAGTTAAGGATTAACTGCTCCTTTTCCTGGACCAGTAGACATCCACAGCACCATTGCACAAACCACCCTGCTTACGGACACAGGTAAGTCTCTTTCCTCACTCCCTCTCCGTCCTCCTCACCCTAGCAATTCTCTCCTTTTGAGCAGGTGCATCCCCTTTACCCAGTCTCTATTGTAACCCTCAAAAAGCCTTTTGTTTTCTCTTTCAGGTTCTCATGCTAAGGAGATAACATGATGTTTGCCCATGAGGATTTCATTTATTGCACCTAACAGCATGTTGTTGTTACCTCCATTTACCAATAAAAACCTTCTTTAATTTACTCTTTTTTATAGCCGAATAATACTCTGTTATGTAAAAATATCACATTTTTATTAATTCTTCTTGAGCGGATGTATTGCTTCCAAGATTTAGCTATGACAACTTGTGCTGCTATAAACACAGATGCACATATGTCGCTGTGCTACGATGTTTTCAGCTCTGGAAAGATACCCAGGAGTGAAATAGCTAACTTGAATGGGACCTCCAAATCTAGCTCTTTGAGTAAGCTCCACACTGATTTCCACAGTGATTGTACCAATCTGCACTCTCACCGACAGCGAAGTGTTTTATTTTTTTCCACACGGCCCCTCCAGCATTTGTTATTGGTTGACTTCTTGATGATAGCCACTCTATCTGGGGTGAGATGGAATCTCATTGTTGTTTTAATTTGCATTGCTCTAATGAGCAATGATGTTGAACATTTTCCTTACCACTTGTACTTCTTCCTGTGAGAAATGTGTGTTCATCTCAGATACCCATTTTGCATTGGGTCTTTGAATTTTGGGGATCTGATTTTTTTTAAAAAATTCTTTATATGTTGTAGATGGAAGGACTTTGTCAGAGGGACAGCTGGCTATAATTTTTTCACAGTATGTTGATCCCAGTTTCTTTTCACTTTGTTGGCAATTTGTCTTAAAGGGCATAAAGCTTTCAAAAAGATTAAATTCCAGTTGTTGATATGCTGAAGCATTTCTTGTGCAACTTGGTTTATGTTCATGAACTCCCTACTTACCCCTATGTCTTCAAGATTTGTGGCTACTTTGTCTTCCAGATTTAGTGTTTCAGTTTTAATATTTAAATCTTTGACATATTTTGACTGTAGTCTTGTGTATGGAGATAGACTTGGGTCTCATGTTAGACTTCAGCATATGAAAAAGCCAGTTTTTCCAGCACTATTTATTATAATGGCTATTTTTCTTCCATTGAATATGTTTGGCCTTTTTAGAAAAAATAAGGTGGCTGAGTATGTTGATAGCTATGTCCGCATCTTTTAATCTGTTCTATTGATTCTCAGGTCTTCCTTTATGCTCGTACATTGCTGACTTTATCACAGTAGGTTTATGGTGTGATTTCAGGGCAGGGATTGTGGTACCTCCTGCCTTGCTTTTGTTACCCAGGATTGCTTTTGATATCCTGGGTCTCTTTTAGTTCCAGATACAGTTTAGGAATGTTTTCTCCAACTCTGTGAGGTATACTTATGTTATTTTAATTGGGATTGCATTGAATCTGTGTAACAGTTTTAGAAGTATGGCCATTTTCCAATGTTAGTTTCTCCTATCCAGGAGCCTGAAATATCCTTCCATTTTGTGAAATCTTCGATTTCTTTCCTCAGTGTACTTTAATTTTCACTAACATATACTTTTTAATGACACTTTTCAATGATTCCTAAATAATTTATCTCAAAACAAGAACTTTTTAAAAATAATTAAGTATCTCTACTGTAATATGAAAGCAATGTGATTTCTAATTAATTATACAATACATATTTAAATGTATAAATGTTCAGACTCACCTGTTGATGACATAAAGACATGGTCAGTCTCACCTACCCATAGAAACTCCATGAACGGAACAACCAGAAATGCAGGTAGGTGCAACTCACTGTTGTGAAGGAAGCGAAGTGTATTTGTCTTATTCTGACAAATTTATTCAAGAGTTGTCTTGGTTACTTTTTCCTAGTTGCTGGGACAAATACTTGACACTCAAAATGAAGGAAGGAAAGGTTTAATTAGCTCACAGTTACTGGAGGTTTCAGTCCATACTCAGGTGGATCCAACACAGAGAGGCACAATGCAGAAGCCAGCAGTTCATGGTGGCAGAACAACAACAAAATGGTGACAGAGGCAACCAACCAAACAGGGCAGCAGAGAGCAACAGTGTGAGTCTGTCTCTGTCTCTCTTCATATTACATTCAGGCTCTCTGCCTCAGCCTATCTGCCTTAGGCCACATCCATAATCCCAGAAGTACTCAGACCCATAATCCCATCAGCGCTAAAACACATAACCCCAGTGGATCATGAGTCAAGTCTCAAATTCTAGAAGTCCCCGCCCCATGATTGCATGAGGCTTGGCGGAACAACTAAACATAAACCATAACAAATGTGCACCTCAAATGTACCTTATCTTTTCTGAAAACTAGAATCAAATTGTAGGGTTGGATAATTATAGTCTTCTGATCATCCAGTTTCACACTTGAAGAAGTTATGTAGTGTTACAGATTAGATGTCAAGTGTCCCCCAGAGTACAAGTGTTCATGACTTGGCTCTCTGGAACCCATTGGATGTGAGGCCTTTAGTCATTGGGATATTGGAAGTGGGCCATTGACCTCAGTCATATTCTCCTCTTCCTCATACCCCACAATGATGTAAGCAGTTTTGCTCTATATCATGCGCCCTCTCCCACACACACACGCATGACCCATCGAAGCCCAGCATAGGTTTATAGCTATAGGTCTACCCAGTTACAGAGAGAAACCTCCAAAACTGAGCCAAATAGGCCTTTTCTCTTGATTTGTCTCAGGCATTTCACTCTATGATGCAAAACTGCAGGAAACTATCGCTTGGTTATAGATTGCAGCCATCTAACAGCTTTCTAAATGCCGCTGGCATCTCCAGTCACCATGACAACCATGTAGGTACTCACAAATATCCATCACTCTTTCTGGTGGGAGTCTTATCCTTTTTGAGAGCTATGGACTGAATGTTCATGTTGCTCCTAGATTAGCAGTAAATCCCAAATCCTTGACTTAATGATATTAAAGGTGAAGCACTTGGGAAACAATTAGATCATAATGGCAGGCATTCTCTGTGTCCTCACAAGAATGGACTCAAAAAAGCCTTCCTCTCCTCTCCATGGGAGGATACTGCAAGAGAAGCAATTTGCAAACCCAGAAGAGAATTCTCACAAGGTGTGGACTCTGCCACTCCTCTACATGGACTTCTGGTCTCTGAAATCTAGTGTGATATATCTTGGTGGCCTGAGCTAAGACACTAAGAATCATAGAATGAGCTCATTTCTCCTATCTCTTTTAGGCCTTTAACATGTAATTAGTCTCCCAAAATGACTTCAGTGGCCTCTAGGTCACCAAAGGTATATGATGATAGTAAAGTCACGGCTACAAAAGACCACTTAACTGCTGAAGCCAAGATTTTGTGAGGTTCTGAATCTCTGAGGAAAGGACAGAACACGTGTAGGGCAGAGAATATTAGACCAGTCATAGGGAATGGGATGAGAACCAGGACCTGCAGCTAGAAAACACTGCGGCCTTGTTTTAGTCTCTGGAGCAGCCCCAAGCTCTCCTGGGGTGGACACTACCTCACTCCTAAGGATTAGCAATAGGATTTTGGGTAAAAGTGAAAAGCTAATGAGCACAAAGCCCTAGGTGGTATTAGACTGAGGACAGCAGAACAATGCCCAGAAGTGACAAGAAAGGCATTAGTTCAGGAATGGGTAAGAAGTACCATTTTGAATTCTTTGCAAAAACTGCATCAATAAACCTTAAAATTTAAGAGTTTATCAACAGCTTCGTTCTGTCCTCTTTTTAGGCAAACATGTCATTCATGGAAGGTTGTAATTATTGGTTTCTTATGAAAACAAAACACCACCAAGTTTCAGGTTAGAGGCCTGAAGTCACCACTGGATGAGCCTGTCTCAGGATTACTGTTCGCATCACTCCCATTCCCTCCTGTATGTGATACTTAGTGCGCTTTGAGAATATATCCCAAGGGGGCTGGTGGGTTAGCTCATTTGTCTAAAACGCCTTCTTAAGCAAAATCAGTCAGGGTCAAGGGACTGCGTTTTGATCCCCAGCACCACATGCCACACAAAACCGCCCTTAAGGCCGTCTGAACCAGCCAAAAAAAAAAGTTCTTCTCACATTTTAAGAGCCAACCAGATAGCTCAGCAGACTAAAACGCCATTCTGAGTGTGTCTTGCTGGCCCCGCCCCTGAGGCGCACTGAGATAGTGATTAAGATGGCGCGTGGTGGCACACGCTTATCATCCCAGCACTTGGGGGGGCTGAACACAGAATGATCACTATGAGTCCGATCTGTATCGTGAGACCCTGTAGACCCCACGGGCCCTGTCCTAAGTACTATATATATATGTGTCTCCTGCATTCCCCCCGGGCTGTGATTTCATGGATCATCTTATGAGAAGGAAGCAAACATTCCAAACATTCATTCCTTTTGCTTCTGCCCTTCACCTTCTCTGAATTTATCCCAAAGGCTTTCATCAGCTTCCCAAAGAGGCATCCAGATGCGGAATGAAGATTAGTAAAGGAGCATGGGTAAAAGCCAGTGGGCAGGATCCCATTGAGGAGAGCCTGTATGGATAAGGAGAATGTACGGCCTTGGTCACGTGGTTTCTGAGGCCCCTTGCAGAAAGAGCTGCAAGCCCCCCCTTCCTTCCTTGTCCTCTTCTCCGTCTCCCATTCCCTTCCTGCTGTCTCAGTGCTCTGGCCCTGCGGGCCTGACTTAGCTCGCCATGGTCACCTTGCAAATTCCAAGAATGCCTTTAGACTGCTTTGGATGATGCTAAACCAGGCCAGAGTGCTAACAAACTGTCATAGCTTTCATCCGATGGTGGGACATATACTACTCTCCCCAAAGCAGGTGGAACACAATCTCTTATGAACACAGTATGTTGAGGATTTTATGTAAACCCCAGTCTTCCAACAGGAAGCACAGAGGGGCGCTTGCGTTTCCTCCTCTGTGGCTGCCCTTCGCTACTGTGATGGAATCGAGCTTTCAGAGTCACATCAGCAGCCTGTTGGCTACATTCGCTCATCCTGAGGTGACAGCAGACAGCAATGTTGGGCCCACAAAGTCTGGGATGATGGCGCAGTCGTGATTGGTCCTCCACCAGATGGGAGCAGGGGCTTCGCACTCTGCATCTGCCCCGGTCCCTGGGCGCTTGCGTAAGCGCTCAGCCCATCTTGTCTCCTTCTTTGCCAGAGACTTCCGCATCTTCCCATTTGCCTGGTGGTGATGTCATCATTTCAGGTGCATTGGCCTGGGGGACAAGGGCAGCAATGCTCCCTTCTCCTCCTACAGTGCCCCAGGCTGACGTCAGTGCCCGTGATGCTGGCATGGTTTGTGCGGGTCTCTGTCCCCTTGGCGTTCTCTTTGGTTTCTCTCCTTTGGAGCAAATCAGTTTTCATTTAAATTCAGCCAAGCTGTATTATACTGTCAAACATGAAACTCTGCTAAAGGCATTTTGAGGAGCATTAAGTCTCATTTATGGGACTGTAAATGCCTTTGGGCTAAAACCAAAGAGGTCTTCTTTCATACATATGAGTTAATATAGGAAGTGGGTTTCACTTACCCACCCAGAGCCCACCGGAGCCCCCCTTCCTCCCTCCCCCACTGCCTCTTCAGCCCTTACCTCCCTCCGCCCCACTCCTCCTTTCTAATAATTTCTTTCATTTCTCTTATTTTTCTGTCTAATGTCTTTCTTAATTCATATGATCAAAAACATGAAGTATTTGACTTTCTAGGCCCAGTGTAGTTCACTGAACACATCAAGAGACCAAATCGGACCATCCTGGCATCCTAACTGTCCCCACATAGCGCCTGGCACCTGCCAGGGCCTTCCTGGGTATAACTTGAGCAGAACAAAGGAGAATGCATCTCTGCCAATATCTTGAAGAAACTTATTATCAAGTCAGCTGGAATAAGGCAAGTGCAAAACTGTATGGCAAGGCGTAATATATTGTGTCCTTAGCAGAGAGACAGACAAACAAGGTGCACTGAGGGACAAAACAGGTTAACAGCATGCTGAATGGCTTGGTTTTTTTGTTTTTTTTTTTTAATGTTTAGTAGCATTTTATTTATTTATTTATTTATTTATTTATTTATTTATTTATTTATTTATTTATTGTTTCAGAACCTTCCTTTGTTTATTCACTCATTTTTTTATTTATTTTATTTTATTTTTTTTTTTTTATGGCCGGCTCAGCCTGCCCCGAGGGCAGGGCTGGCGCAGCATGTGGTGCCAGGGATCAGACCGCGGTCCCTGAAGCCGCCCAAGCTTCCCCAAGCAGGCTCTTTAGACCACTGAGCCATCCCGCTGGGCCCCTGAATGGCTTGGTTTTAAAAGATTCATGGAAATGAAATAATTACGGTGGTCTGAGGAGAGTCTGGACATAGTCAAACGAGAGGGTGAGAAGTGGGCAGAGCATAGCTCAGAGGGAAAGAACGATATAAAGCAGGTGCCCACCCCGTTTTAAGTAGATATGACAAAATGTCAGATCCAGTATGATATGATAGACATGAAAAATTATACGATATATTTGATTTGATGTAAAAAGTAGATTGATTTTATCATAATTCATTGCATATATTAGATTTACAATTTTTGTAAGATCAACAAAAATAACAGATCTGAGAAACACTCAGAAGTGTGGGGACTCTAGGCTTGTCGCTTTGAAGTGAAGTCTTTGGGGCTGAGAAGACGACAGAGCTTGAAGCATGTGGCTGAGCGGGGCCTGGGCAAAGGGTGACCCCAAGGCAGGCTTGGAGATGGGAAGGCATTGGGCTCCAGTCTCCCCGGGGCCAGGCGCACACAGTGGCAAGAGCTCCAGCTCCTGTGCTCCCTGGAGATTAGGACCCGGGAAGCCGATGGATGAGCGGTGATGCCGTAAAGTGCGGCATGGAGGAAGACGTCAACGAGGGCTCAGGAGGGGCCTAGGTACCAAATGTCCCTGCATGGGTGGCTGCACTGTGCCTCCGTGACCCTTGCAGCTCCCACTGTTGCCATCCACCTGCGACATTGTTCAGGCTGCTCCCTTGGTCCATCAGCAGGTTCTGGGAGCTTCTAATATCATTTAATAAGTTCCTTTCTTGCCCAAGCTGGCTACAGTGAGCTCTGCTCTTTGCAACTTAAGATCTAGGCTGGATACGGTGACTGATTCCAGGGCGGGGCTTTATCTGGCCTTCAAGGGCTGTGGGCTAGGCTGTCTGCTTC
Organism: Myocastor coypus; assembly: GCA_004027025.1. Lineage (NCBI taxonomy): Eukaryota > Metazoa > Chordata > Mammalia > Rodentia > Myocastoridae > Myocastor > Myocastor coypus. The sequence continues at coordinate 32,175 of PVJA010012392.1, read as the reverse complement.
TTTCTGAAGAGCAGAGAAGGCTTCAGAATTTTACTTTGTCAGCCGAAGGCAAGCTCTGAAAAGCAGGGATTTCTGCTGAAGCTGCCTTCTGTCTTCACTGCAGACACTGCACAGAGATTGCCAAAAATCAAAATCGAGCCAGAGGGCAGCCAGAACTCAGACTCCATAAAATGTTGCCTGTTTTATGCGAGTAATTGTACATCAAAGAGGAACAAGGAGGACCTTGGGCATGATATGGTGGCAAAGGGAGGGCCTTGCAGGCCTTGTGTCCCAAATGCTGGTGACCAGGGGCTCCCAGAACAATGGACACTGCCCCTGCACCCCTCTTTCTGCCTGCTGAAGGACCTCTCACTATCTTCATCCGAAACAATCACCTCGTTCTCTAATTTTTATCTTTCTTGGTACATGTTTGCAATTCATAATTGTTATTCTCTTCATGAAGAGTGCCTGTACCTCACACATCTTAATTCCTTTTTATCTCATCTTTCTTCTTTCCTCCATCTTTTGGTCCCATTCTCTTTTTAAAAGTTTATTTATTTATTTATTTATTTATTTATTTATTTATTTATGGCCAGCTCTGCCTGCCCTGGGGGTGGGGCTATCCGAATTTTCTACAAAATGTGATTCCTACATAAAAGGGATAGTAAATGCCCTAGAGGAAAAAACCACACTAGATGGCCATTAAATTCCTAGCAGGTCTGAGTAAAGGAGAAAAGCTTCAGGACTGGCTGTAGCAAGGCATGTCCCCAAGTGACCCTGCCCACCCCTACCCCATAGCTTTGGCTTTCTCTTACTTGTGACTCTCAGGTGGAATGGACAATGAATGCGACATCACGAGATAAGGAGAATCTGTCCAGAACGGTCTGGGCCGTGTCCTTGCAGAACAAGGTGTTTAGAAATGCTTGGGCTCAGCAACTCCAGATGCACTTGGTTCGGTTCTGCAACCCAGAGTAGAGTCCTGCTAGGCCTCCCGGCTGTGGTGCAGTATGGGACAGGGACGGATGACTATGTACCTGAGCTATCCCACCTCCTGAGCCTGAGTAGACTTGCTCAGCACGGATCTAGGGCTCCATGCAACACACATGCCTGTCTTTGAGCTAGAAAGTTGCTTAGCTCAACTTAAGTAAGTGTCCTGTCTCGCCAGATTATAACTGGTCACCTTTGCCCTGGTGACATAAGCCATCTCAGAGTAAGTCAAAGATTTGGAGACTGGTAGGCTTGTGAGGGAAGGCTATTACTTTGGATTAGGTGTGGACCTCCTAAGTATACAGATGACTGGATTAAAGGTATCACCTTGACCAGCCTGAAGTTGTTTCAGTAGCTAACGCTTTGGGAAGAAATAACTTGAATTCAGGGGTGGTGGGCTCTAAATGAAAACTGATAGACCATACACCTGCCAGTGTAACAGACACCAAAGTCTTCAGGAAATGAGAACAGCAGAGAACAGACCGTGACTAACTCACATGAGCTCTGCCCTTGGAACCCGAGCTCCCTACCAGGGCATGCATGGATAACCGCATCCAACAGAGAGAGGAGCAGCAGCATCGCTAGTTTTTCAGGCCAAGAATTTGAATAGAAAATGCCATTGCTGGCTTCCACCTTTGTAAGACAGAAAGAAGAAAACGGGCTTTTTCACCCAGTCTCTCGTGAAGGCAGCATTCAAGCATTTGACACATGTGCTCAACTCGGGTGCACTGGTGTGAAACTTCTGCTGAAAAGTGAGTGATTTGCGCACAGCACACACTAAGCAGCCCAGCTGGCGACCAAATAAATTTAAAGAAAGACATACGCTGCTCTCCTGAAGCTTCTGAAAAATAAAGAAAAGCAGCAGACTGGAGGGGAAGAAACTGAACGAAGAAAGGGACAGAGAACCTGTAGAGCCGGTCCCCTCCTGGAGGCCCACTGCACAGAGCCTAATGCAGTCTACAGGAGACCAGAGCTCCTGCTGAGAACCTTTCCTGCCTGGGATCCAGAAAAAGAGGAGGCGTAGAACCGTGAAACACAAAGGCAGCGGGAGACGCCTGTAGGGAGATTCAGCCAGGAGGTCCACAAACTCTCATTGTCCAGCCCTCTGGCTGGCCGCTGCACGACGCAGACACACAACAGATGCACAGAAGCAGGCTCGAGAGCTGCCTGAAGGCCTCTTGAATTTGATTTTTAAGAACAAAACATGTGTAGGTATAAATACTAAACAAGTATCAAATCCAATGAATACAAAGAAGTCCACGTTGAAGCATAATACAATGGTCGGAAGACAGAAACAAGGAGGCTACCTTGTAAATAGGAAGACAAAGAGGATGCGTTCCAAAGAACGGACCAGTGTTCCGACTCATGACTAACGAAAACTGGGGAGGCTACAAGAGGACAGGTCAACCATTTCAAGGCACAGAAGAAAAACACTGGCGGCACAGGATTCCAGGATCAGTGAGACGATCACCAAGGAGTGAGGTGAAAGGGTGTCTGAGGGTGCAGCTTAGTAGCCCAGCACATGCTGGTAGGCAGGAGGGTGAGCTGCAGCGTTGCACGCACGCGCACACATGCGTGCACACACACGCTTGCACACATCAGTAGATGACTTTTTTATTTAAAAAGCTAAGAATTCATCTCCACCACATCATGCAATGCTAGGCAAAAGCCCACAAGTTGTGTGAAATGCGAGTAGAAATTTAGATACACAGAACAGAGTGAGGAACACCAGAAACTGTGACCATTTGGGTTAATGTCAAAGATGTGCTTTGCCCTTTTACATTCACGTTTCTAGTTTCGCTATGGCTTTCTCAATTTCCTACTATATTTTCTTAAAGGATTGGTTGCTACATAGAACATATTTCTCACTTTGTCTAACATACATAAGTGTATTACATATAACAGATGGAATATATAATACGGGGAAGCTTGGGTCTATAAAATTATAATGTCTATATTTCACAATAAATCATTCACTAGTAGCTATGAATGGATTTTCAAAAGTTGCAAATGCATGCTTTTCTATATAAAAAGCACCACAAAAATAAAATTTAAAAGTACCAGGAAAAAAGTAATTATAAAAATGTCTAAACATGGCCAGATAGCTTAGCAGACCATAGCAGCTGTGTAGGCAGAGCACAGTGGCCGAGGTTCGATCCCCGGCATGCCGTGCTGACCCCACCCCTGGGGCACACTGAGACAGCAATTGAAACTGGGTGTGGTGACACAGGCCTGTAATCCCAGCACTTGGGAAGCTGAAAACAGGAGGATCACTACAGGTCCAATGTACGTAAGGAGACCAGGTTGACCTTGTACTAGATAGATAGATAGATAGATAGATAGATAGAATAGCAACAAAAACAATATGCCTAAATAATCCCCAAAAGATGAAAAAGAGTAACAATAAAAAGTAAACCTCCAGGTCACCAGAGATGACAGGGTAAAGCATGGCCCCTACACACGGAAAAGAGCTGCTGTGTCAGAAAGAAGGGGGAACTCGAGTCATCCATAAACAAATGGATGTACTTTCAAACCCTCATGCGAGGTGAGGCCGATCACACACGCAGGCTTCAAGGTCACATGGGTCCTCTGTTACGAGAAACCCAACACATAAAGAGGAAAATTAAATGTTGATGAGGGGAATAGGTGGCTAGGTCTTTTGCAAAAGAGAAGGGGACCAACAAAGTGAGAGAATTGGGAGAAGAGGTGGAAAAAAAAAAAGGGGGGGGGACATGTTTCATACATGCACCAGCGCATCTAATTAGTGTGTGCTGCAAGCATGTGCTCATAAAAATAGATACTGAAAAAAAGACCTAGCAGGATAATAATACAATACTATGATAGACTCAGATAAACTGTGTCAGTACTACTGTTAAATATTAATGAACTAGGGGCCTGGTGGGATGGCTCAGTGGTCTAAAGCGCCTGCTTGGAAAAGCTTGGGCTGCTTCGGGGACCGAGGTTCGATCCCTGGCACCACATGCTGCGCCAGCCCTGCCCTCGGGGAGGGCTGAGCTGGCCATAAAAATGAGTGAATAAACAAATAAAGGTTCTGAAACAAGAAAAAATAAATTAATTAATTAAAAAAATATTAATGAACTAGGGGCCAGGGAGATAGTTCAGTAGAATTAGCATCTGCCTGGCAAGTGCAAGGTCTGGAGTTCAATCTTTAGTACCATAAAAAAAATTAATAAACTAAACAGCCAATTGAAAGAGAATCCACCAGTACAAAGATATAATACACAACTCTCTCTCTCTCTCTCTCTCTCTCTCTCTCTCTCTCTCTCTCTATATATATATATATATATATATATATATATATATAGTAAGTGCATGAAAATATATAATGTGTTAGTAAATACAGAACATTAAACTGGTTATATTCCTATCAGGTAAAATAGACTTTCACATGGAGTAGCAAAGGTAAAAATGTATGTTTCCTAATCAGAAAAGAGACATATCAAGAAGATGTAAAAAATAGTCAAGAATCACAACAAATGTAGGGCTGGCCAGATAGCTCAGCAGACTAAAGTGCCTGCTTAGGCAGAACACAGCAGCCGAGGTTCCATCCTTGACCTGCCATGATGGCCCCGCCCCCGTGGTGTACTGAGACGGCAATTGAGACCGGGCTTCATGGTGCATGCCTGTAATGTCCTGGGAGGCTGAGAACAAGCCCAACCGTACAAGTCCAATCCATACAGTGAGGTTCTGTAGACTCTGTGGACTCTGTCCTAAATACATTTTCCAAAAATCAACAAACTTAAGAAAAGCAGAAGTTAATTTTACAACTCTCCTGGGCAAGTGAAGGATTTAGAATAGCTAAAACAAATCAGTAAACTTAAAACAAAGCAGGAAATCTTTGATACTTAATCCAGCATTTATGAAGGGTTCTAGCAATAACAGAGTATGGTCCTATAAAAAGTTTAGACATAGAGGTCAATGGAACACACCAGGCAGTCTAGAAGTAAACCTACACTTCCAGCACCCATTGATTACTAACTTGTGTCATAGTGATTTAACAGAGAAAAAGCAGTCATTTCAGAGTGCATCTATGACGGTGGGGTATCGACAAGAAAGCTATGCGCTTGACCCTTACCTTACATCGTACGCAAAGATAATGCTAAAGGAATCTTTTTTTCTTTTGCATTTATTTATTTATTTGGTACAAGATCTTGCTACGCGCTTTGGACTCATAGTGATCCTCCTGTCTCAGACTTCCCAGCCTGAATTACAGGCATGCACCACCACATTGGGCCTTGGTGGCTGGCTCAGCACACACAGGGGTGGGGCCAGCATGGAATGTGGTGGGATCAAGCCCAGGTCTTTGCACTTGCCAGGCAGGGGCTTAGACCGCTGAGCTATCTCTCCCCAAGAAGCTTAAACCTAAGTGTAAAGCTAAGACCTAAGCTTAAGCTAAGACTATTAAATCTCTACAAAGAAACATAATAGGTCATGAAATCAATGAGTTAGTGAAGGATTAAATAATCTGAACACCAAAAATATAAAGTACAGAATTGTTTATAAAAATTTTAAAGGGCCAATCAGATATCTCATCAGACTAAGTGCCTTCTTAGGCAAGCACAGGGACTGGGATTCAATCCCCCGTTCCCCATGCCACACAGGCCTGTCCCCAGGCTAGCTGAGCCTGTGACCAAGTCTGAGCATGGTGGCACAAGCCTGTAATCTCAGCACTGGGGAGGGTGAAAACAGGAGGATCATTATGGGTCTGAGCTGCCTGGTGAGACCCTGTATAAAATATAAAAAGTGAATAAATGAAAGGAAATAAATAAAAATTTGATAAAATACACTCCATCAAGATTGAATTATTCTGCTTGAAAATCACATTTAAGGTAACACAAGGCGAATCACAACTAAAAGCAAGTTTTATAAAATGTGTATGCAAAGAGGGATTCATATCCAGAGTAAAGGACTTTCAGAATTCAATAAGAAAAGACAGACCATAGTGGAACATTATAAAGCTCCGAAGACACGTTTCAAAAAAAGATACACCAATAGTAAGACATGAAAGCTGTTCAACATCAGTAGTCACTGGAAAGCTGGAAGTAAAACCACAGTGAAGGATAGCTAGCACTCACCGCAGTGGCTAAAGTTAAAAAGGCTGTTGGGGACGTGGGACAACTAGAATTCCCTCACGTTGCTATAGGACAGCTCTTTCAGAATGCATGTCGGACACCTTACCAAGTTAAGCTTTTAATCACTACATAACCTGTCATTTCTGTTCCTAAGCACGAGAAATAAAAACAAATGTCCATGCAAAGATATAAACATAACTTCTCATAGAAGTATTATTCATTAAATCCCTAAAACTGGAAGCAACCCAAGTGTCTGTCAACTGGCAAATGAATAAATAAAATATTTTGCATATCTCTACAATGGAATACCATTCCACCATAAAATGGACAAAAATATTAAGGTATGCAGCAACATGGAAGAATCTCAAAAACGTTAGAGTAAACAAAAAAAAGTCACTATAAAAGCCTACAGAGCCCCCCCCCCCCTTTTTGTGGTGAGCAGAGTTTAATATGGCTGTCCAGTGAGGGCACTGCCAAAATAAAAGTGGTGCAAGTTGCTTAAAGTCTGCAATGGGCAGTGAGAAAAGATTGTCCCCGCCCCGTAGTGCGTGCTTGCTTTCAGTTCTGAACCTTGTTGATTAAGGACCCGGGACTGAGCTGGGTAGGGTGGTGCGGGCCTACAGCCCCAGGGGTCAGGAAGCTGAGGCAGGAGTATGACGGGAAGCGGGTCTGTGCCGCACCATGGGTTTAGGCCAGCCAGGACCGCAGCATACCGAGACCCCTTGGCTCAGAACAGCAGAAGGAATGAAAGGAAGGGCACCCGGGGTGGGGGACTGCAAAGCTGACTCACAGGAGAGGACTGCCCCAGCCTCCCCGTGAATTCAGAGCCCGGGGAGCACAGGCTGAAGTTGGCTGCTGGGGCCCACACTGAAGAAAGGATGAGTGAGTTGCTGTTTCTCATCTCTGGAAGGACGGCAGCAGAGAATGGAGACCTTCGTGAGGACCATAGCTTCTGCTATTTTAAGCCAGGCTGAGCTGCTACCGATGCCTCTTTGAGACCAAGGAGTTGGGGTGCCTGCTGGGGTCCGACAACTGCAGCAGCTGTATCACCCTTCAGTAGGAGGGGCGCGGGGGCTCGGCCAGGGCAGAGTCCAGGCCCCAGCGTCAGCCTCCCCGGCTTCCTGCAGGTCCCTCTGCTCCGCTGGCTACTCTCAAGCTGGCCCAAGACCGGGCGGGGCAAAATAACCCCATGCGCTCCTCCACCAAGCCTTTGGCGTCTCTTTTCTAGCAGGCGGAGCCTGCACGAAGAGAGCGTGTGGCTTGCTGACCACAGGGACAGGGGGACAGATGAGGGGCTCTGCCTCTACTTCCGGCTCCAACGCTAGTGTAAAAAGCCAGAGTCCCCATTTTATATCATATTCTGCCGTGACAGAAAGATCATCTAGGGTTGGGCCCGGTCTGAGGAATTAGAGGAAAGCAAGGAAATATTTTAGAATGAGTGAACTGCTCTGAACCTTTATTGTCGCATCCTTTACACAATTGTGTATATCTAATAAAAATTATTGAAGTGTACCCTTAAGACTGGTGAGTTTTACTGTATAAAATACCATCTTAAGAACCAAAAAGTGGAAAAAAAATGAATAAAAAATAAAGAATAAGTTGCTACAAAGAATCAATTTCAAAAAAGACAACTTTCAGAGACCATAATAAATTATCTAGTGCTAATACCAGTTCTTCAGCTCTTCTGTCCCAACAGCCCCTTGGGCAATTTCATAAAACCTGTCCTTCCCAGAATCATTTTTTTTTATTGTGGCAATAAAACTATGCAGCATAAAATTTACCATTATTAAGCCTAGGGTACAGTGCCATGAAGTGCAGACATGGTGTGCGGGAATCCTCCCCTTCCTCCATTTGTGGTGGCCGTCCCATCTCCCGTAAATAGCACTGGGCACCCGCTACAGCTAATGCTTTGTGCCTCTAAACTCCCTTACCTTTACCACCCACTGCTATGTGCTGTCTCTGTGGATTTCTGGACTGGTCTCTACGTACTTTATGCCAATGAGCTCATAGAATATTTGTCTTTATGTGGCTGGCTTATTTCACCTAACGTAAAGCTCTAACATGTTTTCATAGTGTAACACAAGTCAGAATTTCACCTCTCCAAAGGGAGAGTAGCAGTGTACTGTGGTGGACATGTCATGCTCTGCTTGTCTGCTCATTGGTGAATGGCATGGGTCGTTTGTGCCTTTCCTCTGTCACAAGTGATGCCTCTGTGGACACAAGGATACAAACATCTCTTTACGCCATTGTTCTCCATTCTTTCGGCTGCATACCCAAAGTGGACTTTCAAGATCATAGAAGAATTCTACATCGAATTTATGAGGTCAAGAATATCTTATTTATTTACCTATTTTTTTTTTCTTCTTGAAACAGGGTTTCGCCGAACAGTTCAGGCTGACCTTGAACTCACTTTGTAGCCTAGGTTTGCCTGCCACTCACAGCGCTCCTCCTCTCTCCTAGGATTATAGGCACGGGCTATCAGACTCCACTGGAATATTTAAACAAATAAAGAGAATCACATAATACAGAAATGGAAACCAAGTGTACTGAATTACCTGAATATATATAATAGTGATGCCTGTTCTCTATGTTTTAATTCATTAAAACCAGGAAAGTAAATTTGAAGTGTAGACCAATTAAAGTTATTTTTAACCTTTTCAAAGATGTATCAGAAGGAAGATTGTTTTGCTAATAGTAGCTGAGCAAGTGTATGTTGACATCCAACTCACTTTGACCTTTTAAGAAATAATTGTGTTAACAAAGCCCAATTTCCAAAGACTTACTGGTGCCAGGGGAAGCAGCTTCAAGGCTTGCTTAGTAAGGCAAGGATGGGATGGTTTTCAAGGAACCCCACAGTTCTCCAGAACTTCAATTATTTCAGCTTTATTTCCCTGATCAGTCAGTTCATTTTAGAATAGGTCAATGTCTTTAAAAAAAAATTTATATCATACAGAGAAAAATGGTATATCTGAGATGAACTATGACACCACCAACATAAGGGCAAAACAGTCCAAAAGTATCTCCGAACACCCACTGTTTCTCTATTTAAACACACCCATGGAGAAGTCTCTGCCTCAGTTCCAAACTGGAAAAATACCTCTCTCCTTTTGGAAGAATACTGGCGTTTACTCTCTTCTGTGTGAGCAACACAACGACATCGTGTCATTTTCCAGATCTATCCATCATAGTCATTTCAAAACTTTGGATTCAAAAACATGTCTCATTGATACAATTAAGGTAATCTAGGTATAGAATCCCTTATTTTAAATTGTTTCAGGATTATGTTTTGTCAAGTCTGATGGTGCATGCCTGTAATCCCAGCATTCTGGAGGACAAAGCAGGCGAATCACTACAAGTTCCAGCCTGGGCTACATAGTGAGTTCGAAGCTTGCCTGAACTATAGAGTGAGACTCCACACCAAAAACAACCAAACAGTGCATGTTTTCATTTTCTTTTCATGAGTGCAAAACTTCTGTTCCTATGACAATTACAAATTTTCAGACTTTTGATGCGTCCTTCCAAAGCCAGTGAATTGAGTGACCCCTAGAAACATAAAGAATTGCATTTCGTGGGGCAGCTGTCGCTCATACCTTGAAATGCTACTAAGGTGTAGCGCTGTTTCAAAAGTACATTCTTGCTAGGATCGCAGCCATATACCTACTGCGGGGTCACACAGTTCTGCCCTCTGCAGGTGCACGTGTGACCCATTAGACAACTCTCAAGGGACCCTGTCTACTGGCCGGCAGTGCAGTTATATGAAGGCTCACTTCCCCGCTGGATTTTCATGTTTTCCTGTTTACAATTATTTGTTACCAAACATGTCACTAAGTCCACAGGAGTGCAGCCCAACTAAATTTAAATATCCTATGACTGAAATCATTGTTGAGGGATGTTCCTTAATATAGTTTATGGTTGCTGACAGATTGCCCGATGGCTACAGGCTCAGGGTAGGAGGAGCTGCAAGGACTGTTTATTCCTTTCCCTTCTCTTCATGTTCTTTTTGTACCCTGGACTTGCAATGTGTGGCACAAGTGATGCTTGTGTATGAAAAGTTTATGAAAGCAACAGACATTTAGAAAACTTTGCAACAAAACTGTAGGAGCTATCAAAAATAAACATAATCAACTCTTCATTAGGAAGTAGCTGAATTTCAGGAATAACACAGATTCTGAACAATCTGCAAGTGTGCCAAATAAACATGTGCGGTGTTTGTACAGTCTCCTGATTTTGTTTACTTGTTACATACATTTTTTTATCCTGTGCTGTTCGGTCCTCAGAATAGTTGCAGATGCTGGCTATGATGACGGGGAGACTTTTTGAAAGATGCAGGCAGGCAACGTGCAAACATCACAGAGCACGGCACCAGCACAGGCCATCAGGGTCAAGCACTGGACAGGGCCGCTTGCTGTTATCAGGTGCTGTGGCTAGCGGCAGATGCGTGAGGCTGCCACTGGCGTAACAAGTCACACTGTTTCATGGTCTCTTTCTTCTTTTTAAGAAGATGGACACTCTAATAGTAGCAATTAGAATAAATCCAAAATCTAGTAGTAGAACTGTTGACTATCATTACCAAGTATTACAGATGCACTGTCTGGAACAGTATGTGCTATATTTTTACACATCAAGCAGCACAACAGGTTTGTTTATACCAGTGCCAACATAGACACACAAGTAAGGTGCATGTAACCATGTCAGGAGTGCTATGGTGTCCCTTGGCAACAAGAACATTTGCCTCCCCTGTAATCTCATGGGATCACCGTAGTCCACGATGTCCATCTTTGATGCAAATTCTAATACCCTATTTGCTTCTACACAGATTAAACAAATTAAAAAATAGCACAATTAAGTTTCAAATTTTCAGTGCAATCAATCACATTACTTCATATTTATTTATTATTATTAATGTTTGCAGACCCAATTTAAGTTGAAATGTCAACCACAGTGATGGATAAGGACTTCCGTGAGCATTTTTGCTCTTATGCTGCTGGCAAGACGGAGGATTGGAGTGTTTTATGGGCAAAAACTCTGGTTAATTAAAGCATGGACTCAGCAAAAGGATAAGGCCCTTCACGTCTGTCCACACTAGTGATTCTTCTAAACAGGATATTTTGCATGGAGAGGAGGCAAATCTCAAATCAGAAGAATGGCCACCATCCTAAGTCCTGAATTTACTGGCACAACAATCTTTATTTTATGCATCCTATAAAGTTGCCAAACACAGGAAGCTTGGCCCTTTTGGAGATCCTTCAGCAAAGCTAAATGTTGTAAATGAGCTGGCTAGTGCAAGACAGAGAAAAAAATGAGAAGGAATTTTCTTGTCCAATGGCTCATTCTAGAATAGCCAACATTGTGTTTAACATTTTGAAGCAAGCCATCGAGCAATTGGTAGCCTCATTTTCTTTCAGCAGATAACTGGTAGAAACCGCAGACATCTTTTTATGTAATCAGTTCTGTTTTTATATTTGTTGTTTACATGCTAATGCCATAAAACGTCTTTATTTTTGTGAGCTCTTTTTGAAATGACAAATATTGCCAATGTGTCGGAAATGGTAAAAAATGTTCCTGCCAAGCCACTTTCACTAAACGAGAGGGCTTCATACCCGACACAGATGGGGCCCCTGGGACATTCACAAGCCAGCTGGATTTTCTACTTCAAGGACAAAGGATGCTCTAGGAATCTTCACCCAGCACAGACATGCTGAGACTCCTCCAGTACCTCCTCACAGATGTGGCTGAGAGCCACAGCTGTGTACCGCATCGGAACAGATGGTGATTTTTTAGTTATAATCAGCTGAAACTAAATATGAAACCATAGTAAAACAAGTAATATAGGCAAAGCAGTTGATGCTGGAAGGCTAGGGAGCCAGGCTTGGGTTGAACCAAAGGGCCAGCAGGGCCCACAGGAGACACCGGCGTCACCAGTGTCTCCACTCAGCTGCAGCCACCAGTAGTTGCCCTTAGCTGCTCCTCTGACCTTGTGTTGCTTGCTCAGGACTGTTTGCTGGGCTAGGGATGTAGCTCAGCAGCACAAGCACCTGCCTGGCAGGTGAAAGGCCCTGAATTTGATTCCCAATTCAAAGGAAAAAAGTAACAAAACTATCTGTTAGTGGAACTACCCTCTAGGCACAAGGAAATGGGAAGAGGAGCTAATGAACTGCCTCCTTGACAAAACTGTTTGCTACGTGAGAGAACAGATACAATTTTTAAAATATGCAGTTAATGAGTAGTGAGCTTCACAGAAAAGTAATTGTAGGTTCTTTTATAGAAAATTTTATAATGATGCATAATAAAAGGCTGCTTAGTGCTGACAAGATAGCTTAGTAGGCTAAGTGCCTGCTTAGGCAAGCACGGGGACTTAGGTTTGATCCCTGGCATCACAAGCCACCTGAGTGTGCTGAGCTGGCCACCGAGACCAGGTATAGTTGTGCATGTCTGTAATCCCAGTGCTGGGGAGGGTGAAAACAGGAGGATCACTTTGAGCCAGAGTTGTATATTGAGAACCTGTACCAAACACATAAAAAACAAAAATGTTGATTAACATTTGTAATGGTAGATGCATTGTGTCAACTTGGCTAGATCCCCTCTTTGGTTCCACGCTCTGGGGCACCCTGGATTTTGTGGGGGCCAGTGCAGAGGGCCCACCCGAGTGACTGAGCACAAAATTAGACTTCATCTCCTATCTTCCAGCACAGACTCTTCTGGCTTAAATGCTTCAGCTTTCCACTGCAGACTCTTCAGCCTTCCATCACAGACCCATCAGCAAGCTAATACAGACTTGCACAGAACACTGAAGTGAACTCTAGACCTCGAGAGTGAACCCTTCAGTCTCCAGTGTGCAGATGCCCTCTGCACACTTCCTGATCCACCTCTGCAACTGAGCCTCGTAAGCCAATCTTGTAATTTCTTACACATTTGTTCATCTCGCATTATATCTGTCTGTTCCTCTAGTAAAACCCTGACTGATACAACATTGTAGGTTGAGATAAGTCTTATTGATGTCCATATGTCTGTTAAGCATAACTGTAAGTAGAACGTATGTGCACTGTGCATGTGTATGGTTTCACACAAAACTCCAAACCTGCCAGTCCCATGTCATCTCTTTCAGATACAGCCGTGAGCAGGAGTCACATTTGACCTTGATCGTGTCCGCATCTATCACTGTGACTGTGAATGCGTCTGATTTTGAAGAGCAGATTTTGTTTCTGCACTCCAGACCAGTGAAATGATGTTCCTGAGGGGGAAAAGAGAGAAGAAAAAATCGGAGGCAGTGGGGTGAGCTGTGGTGAGACTATCACCAACCAACTTCTACTTCGATCAATAAAGTAATGAAATAAAATAAATTCAAGGGCTCCTGCTTACCCAAGCCATTGTTAGCTAACTTGCCAACAACGCTTAGGTGCAGGAGTGTGAAGCAAGGACCTAAGAGTCTTGAAAAAGAAAAATATTATGAAAGAAGGAGTACCAGTGTAAGGTCAGATTGGAAAACCAAGGACCCCTGGTGATTGCATTATTAAAGACTGGGAAGGAAGGGAGACCCTGAGAGAGAGGATGTAGGGGGCACGCAACAGTGAGGCCAGGAGGAGGGACAGCAAGGTGTGCAGGAGGCATCGAAGGCTGCCCCAGTCCTGCCTATAAGAACTGGGCACAGAAGAGACGACGACGGCTGCTGCGAGCCGGCCCGGCCCCGGTGCATGCTTCACGTCCTCCCTGGCCGTTCCTCTGTCCAGCTCATGCCACCAAACCCTAGTGCTTTCTGCATTCTCGCAGCAGGTTTCCTCAGCTCCACATGACACAGCAGGCTTCAGGAGCCACTCAGCAGCTTCCATCTGGTGGGGCAAGTGACCAGGCTCAGCTTGGGCAACAGGACCAGGAGCTCAAGGTCTAATAGGTGTTGTCAGGGACATCTTGCATTCTGAAGAACTGGCCCAAGGATCAGCTGCATGGGAGCTGGGAAACACTGCTGCATGTGGTGGCCACGGGTATCGCTCTTGGGGGAAACTTGGCAACTACAGAGCTTGTTCCTGAAGCACCCTTTTCGATTTCCCAAGGCTCTTCCCAAGCCAGGGTGACACTAAGCACACAGGGACCATAACGTCTGAATAGTTATTGTCTGAGGAACGGTGGAAACCTAGCAAAATTGTGCACCCATAGAAACCGCCTTTCTGCTAAGCCAGCTGCTTCTTCAAATGCTGGTCACACAGTGCAGTGAGAAGCCCGTGATGCCACTGGCATGTGGCATGTTCCATCAACCCCTGCCTGTAAGAACTGGGCGCAGAAGACACAACAGCTGCTGCGAGCTGGCCTGGCCCCAATGTACACTTCACCTTCTCCCTGGCCATTCCTCTGTCCAGCTCATGCCACCAAGTCCTGGCCCACTGGCACTGGACACTGGTTACTACTCCAGCTCACTGCTGCTAGATTCTGTCCTTTTGGGTTATTAAGTCTCAATTAGCCCACTTCTGTCAATATCTTAATAAGCTTTTGTCTCTCAGAAGCCACCTCTGGGTACCGTATTCCATCGCGTGGCAGTGTCCTCCATGGCGCAGCACTCCTGAGCGGTGCTCAACACTGTCACTATCTGCTGTGGAGTCAGGGTCGAGGCCACCTACAAACATGGGCACCACAAGTGCTATGATCTATACTGCACTGTGCCTATGGCTACATGTAAACAAATCCCCTTTTTACTGATGAGAAGCAGTAAAATTCCTGAAAACTGTTCCTCAGTTCTAGTTTTGGGTAAATTACAATCTGTCTTTGATGGGACCTGGTTGAAGATACAGAACACCAATGCATCTCAAGGCATGTGAGGAATCCAGCAACTTCAGCTCTCTTCTTTGTTATTTGAGATTTTACTTATTTGTTTACTTTGGGCCCACGGTTTTGGTGTTTCATGGAACACTTTCCTCTTTGGCCCCATAATCTCCTTGATTATTTGGGACACCACTGAGTTATAGGCTGTGATAGTACAGGTTCTCTTACATCCTACTTCCTCACTGACCTTGAAGACCTAGGACCAAAATATTGGCTATTCTTGTAGCACTTCCTTTCTCTAATGTTTTGGTCTGCAAACTTGAGATATTAACACTCCAGAAGAGAAGCTTAATGATATTATTTCCTATAACATAGGCGCTTGAGCTTAACATTACTATCTTTCTGAAAATCAGATGCCTTAAACGTAACATTAAACTGGTATTTTCCATCAATCATTGATATTCTAAACTTTAAATATCTATAGAATGTAAAAATATTTTGCATTTTTACAGAGAAATTAATGAATTCAACCATTTAAAAAATCGTAGCAGTACACTGCTATGGCATTTATTTCTTGTCTCTTATTCTCTTTTATAACCTTTAAAAAAAGACATTTACTTGAGAGAGAGTATAGCAATAATTGATATGACATTAGAAATACTACACCTTTAGGAGACCTAGCTCTTCAAGGTCAGTGAGGACTTAGGACATAAGAGGACCTGTACTATTGCAGCCTATAACTCAGTGGTGCCCCAGATTTCCTGCTCAAGGAGATCATGGGGCCACAGAGGGAAGTGTTCCATGATGTATAATGTGCCTAAGGAGAGTCACCTAGAGAGAAAACATTCTCTCATGCTTTCACAGAGAGCAAACTGGTCAAACAATGGCTGTGTCTCATCCAGAGAGCTGACAATGTCAACAGTTGTGCAAAGCACTGTATATGGTTTCAAAGTTAATCCTGAGGGGATTTGACTGACCTTGGTAGATAATAAATTTACGTGCTTTGTTATATAAGTCTTGCTTTAGCTTGCTTTAACTTTAATGAGCCAAGAGGAAAACTTAACCACAAGGCATAAAATGTAAAGCTAGATTAGTATGCTCAGCTGTAAAAGGCTTAAATCAACAGCTTCCAACATTGCCAGTTTCACCAGTAACACACTGCAATTATGGAACATTGGACTATGTACACAACTGCTTTCTCTTTGTTCAAAGAGAAAAAACAAATTTTTTTTACCATTACCAATTAGAAAATTTATCATGTCTACACCCTGTGCTCTGTATAACTACAAGGACAATAATATGCATTGTATCAATTATTGTGAATATACTGCTAACGTGTTTTGAAACTGTCATATTTTTATTACTTATTAAAAGTAACAAAAAATTTCTAAAATATAAAGAAAATAAAAAAATAAGGAAATCAAGTAACAATAAATGTTGGAGAGCCCTCAGGGAAAAAGAAACCCTTCTCCACTGCTGGTGGGAATGTAGATTGCTACGACCATTATGGACATCAGTGTAAAGCCTCCTTGCAAAATTAGTACTGGAAATCTCACTTAATCCAGCTACCCCTGTCCTAGGAATTTCCCCAGAAGAACTGAAAACATCATATCATAGTGATGTTTGTCCACCTATGTTTATTGCAGCACAATCTGTGATAGCCAAATCTTCGAAACAACCATAATTCCCATCATCTGAAGAATGGTTGAAACAGATATGGTGTTTTTATACAATGGAATATTATTCAGCTATAAAGAATGATAAGTTAGAAGACTTCATATATAAGTGGATGTATCTTGAACATATATTCATAAGTGAAATAAACTGGACCTACATGTGTAAATATCATATAGTCTCTGTAATATAAGTACATAATTAAAGAAATAAAAATGAAAAGAAACAACACAGCTGAATGTTAATCAAGTAATTAAGGTTTAAAAAATGAAGAGACAACAAACATAAAATTTAGGAAACATGGCATGGACAAAACCATGCACTTATATACACCCCATGATTTAGACAACAGTCCTAAGTATCTCCAACAGGTTTTTGGAGATTCCGAGTAGCAATGTGTAGGTCTAATACCATGCTTGGAATGCCTATCATTTTGGACTTTTAGTTGTGTACTGCTTCTAATGTAATTTTAATTATTGCTATACTTTCTCACAAGTAAATGCTTGTTTTAAAAGAAAATAAACAAGGGTAGTTAAAGAGAATATGAGACAATGAAAAATGCCATAGGATTGACCTGCTACAATTTTATATATGCTTAGCTTTCTAAATTTCTGTGTAAAAAATATGTAACAGTTTTTTAATCACATTCTATAGGGATTTATTAGAATATCAAGGATTGATGGAAATACGGGTTCTATGTTAAGTCTAAGGCATTTAATATTCAGAAAGACACTGATTATAAGCTCTAGTACCTGTGTTGTAGAGTAATAGTATTACTATGCTTCTCTTCTGGAGGGTTAAGAAATTAAGTTTGGTGGCCAAAAAATTAGAGAAAAACAAATGCTACAAAGACATCCAATATTTTGGCCCTAGTCCTTCGAGGTCAGCGAGGACCCTGGACATAAGAGAACCTGTACTCTAACAGCCTATAACTCAGTGATGTCCCAAATTTTCTGTCCAAGGAGATCATGGGGCCATGGACGAAAGGGATCGACGATGTATTGTGCGCTGTCTTAGTTACTTTTTACTCATTGGTGGGACAAATACATGACACTCAAAATGAAGGCAGGAAAGGTTTATTTAGCTCACAATTTGTGGAGGTTTCAGCTCATACTCCACTGGCTCCAAGGCAAACAACAGCAATTCTCAGTGGCAAAAACAATGAAGAGCAGAGGAGGAGCAGCAGCTATGGTGTCCATCGAGCCTCTGTCTTCCAAATTCTGCACGGGCGCTCCATTGAGAACATCCGAGCTCCCCCAAAGTGGCGCTGCTGTAAAGATCAAGCTCCTTCAAAGACCAAGACTTCTTCAAGGAAGCAGGGCAGGGCCAGGCCAGATGGACAGTGTGGCACGAAGTCATCTTCAACTCCTTTTAATACACTTTTTGTGCTGAGTCACTGTAGGGTGGCCCATCTGGCCCTAGGGTGGGATTAATCACACCCCAGGGTGGGGCCAATCACATTCTGGGGCAGGGTCTCTGCATGTTGCAGGATGGGGCTCCCACAGCCTGGAGCCAGCCAAGCCCATCCAGCCAAACTTCCTCAAGTTGGCACATTGTATCAACTACCACATGTGCCTAAGGAGAGTTACCTAGAGAGAAAACATTCTCCCACGCTTGCACAGAGAACAAACTGGTCAAGCAGTGGCCGTAACTCATCTACAAAATGCTGTACATCATTTCAAGGTAAATCCTGAGGGGATTTGACTCTCCTTGTCAGATACAAAAGTTACATATTTTGTTATACAGGTCTTGCTTTAACTTGGCCATAACCACCCAGCAGAAAAGTTTAACCGTGAGGCACAAAAAGTAAAGCCCGATTAGTAAGCTGAGTTGTAAAAAGCTCAAGTCAACAGCTTCTTCCGACGTTGCCAGTTCTGTCAATAACCCATTACTATCATGGAATATTGGACTATGTATACAACTACTTTCTGTTAGCTCACTGAGAAGAAATATTTGTACCAATAGTGTTTAGAAAAGTTATCAAGTCTGCACTTTGTACTCTGAACAACTATGAAGACAGCCATATACATTGTATTCATTATTGTGGCTGTCCTAGTAACATGCTTTTAAACTCTCTCTCTCTCTCTCTCTCTCTCTCTCTCTCTCTCTCTCTCTCTCTCTCTCTCTCTCTCTCTCTTTGTCTTTTTGAGACTGGGTCTTGCTGTGCAGTTCAGGCTGGCCTTGAGCTCACTTTTGTAGCCCAGGCTGGTCTCAAACTCACATTGATCCTCCTGCCTCATAAACCGTCTCATTGTTATTCCTTATTAAAACTAATAAAAAAATTAAAAAATGATTTTATGTTCCTAGATGACAAGATTACACACACACATACATCTTTATGCATTGTATATTTTTATTTTATATACATACAATTTAAGTTATAGCCTCCTGCTATAGCTTAAATAAAGTTTGAAAGTGTCTCCCAAAGACTCATGCTAAAGTTACCTAAGGCCAATCGGGCTCCATCTTATCTTTTTTTTGTTTTTGTTTTTGTTTTTGTTTTTTTGTCTTTTTGAGACAGGGTCTCACTGTACAGTTCAGGCTGGCCTTGAGCTCAGTTTTGTAGCCCAGGCTGGTCTCGAACTCTCACTGATCCTCCTGCCTCAGCCTCCTGAGTGCTGGCATTACAGGCATGTGCCACCACGCCTGGCTCCATCTTATCTTTGTGATTCATTTTTAAAAGATGAATTGGCAGAGTGAGTGTTCACAACTCAGCGAGTTCCCTGGTGCCACAGAACCAGGAAATCAGGAGACGATTTGCTGTCCCCATGGAACGACTTACGCGGCACCTTACTTTCTAGGTGCTCTCCTGCCAACCCACCGAAAAAGTCTCAAAACAAGTGAATTGAGTCACTTGTAGGGAAATAAGTGCATCTCGAGACCACAATGTACAGCGAAATAAATCCAACATACAAGGTTAAATATCAGATGATTTCTCTTACATGAGAAACAGAAAGCATAAACAGCAAAATAAAAGGTAGATAAAAGGGAACAGGGAGACCTTTTTCAAGTAGGAAGGGGTAGACAGGGAGTGAGAGGGGGCAAATACAGAGACAGGCTGGGTGATATACATGTGCCAACGCCGTGATGAATGTAGTCAATAGGCATTGCAAGCATGTATTAAGAAATAAAACTTTAAAGAATAAACACACATAAAAAGAAAAACACCAAGAGACATAAGATCAGCCTTCTTTTCTGCTTGATTTCTTAAAAATTTCCCCTTTCCTGTCCCTACAAGAACACAGGTTGGGTTTAACTATGGCTGTGTGCCTGGATCTCAATTCCTATTCTCAAGTATGTGTCCTCTGGTTATATTATACCAGGGTTCTTTGCATTGGCAGTGTAGTGGTGTGCAGGTGGGGGACCCTGTAAGAGGTGAGTCCTATAGGTAGGAAGTTAGGGACACTGCACTTAGAAGGGATTAATGTGGTTCTCAAGGGACGTCAGCAAGTTCCTATGAAACAAGTTGTTATAAGAAAACCAACAGCGGCGTGCACCTCTCTGTTTCTTGTCTTACTATAGGATCACATGTTGTCTGCTTCTCCTACATGTTCCTGCTATGAGGCCATCTACCATGTTTTAACACAGCCAGAAGGCCCTCACCAGAACCATTTTTTCATCAGTTTGTTTGATGTAAATTTCTCAAAAAAGCACATATTGAATTTTGACTCAATTAAGTTGTCTTAATAAGACATTTGCACTTCTTTATTAAAAATTGTCTTCCAAGTTGCACTTTCCAGTTGCAGTTTATGCTTTCCAAATTTTTTGTGTTTTGTTAAATTTTTGGATTATGATCTTATTTTTGTCTTCTTCAACTCTTGTAACAATTATATTCCTCTTTTGATGATACTAATGAGAGAGTAAGATAAAGAAATTATTATCCCTGTTGATACTTACTTTGCTTTTCCAAAAATTTCTCTAGTTATTATGGTGCTTAATCTTGATGCTCAACATGATCAGATTGAGAAACACCGAGGAAGTTGGTAAAGCAGTTTTCTAGGTGTGTCTGTGTGGTGTTTCCAGGGATGACTGGCATGTGGCACAGTGAATGGGGGGCACCGTCCAACATCCAATACACTGAATCCAGATGGAACAAAAACAACAGAAAAGGGAAGGTTTCTCATACTGGCTTTCAGACCACCATGAGGGAAGCATCGTTCCCCTCCAGCTCTTCTGACGTGATGCTGCTGCCTCCCCTCAGGCCTAAAAGCAATGGAGCTGGTTCATCCTGGGCTGAAACCTCCAAAACCGTGAGCCCAAATGCACTTTAGTACCCTTGAGCTCCTAGCTCTTCTCTCTCTCTCTCCCTTTCTTTCTCTCTCTCTCTCTTTCTTTTGTTCCTTTGTTCTTTTTTCTTTTCTTTCGTAATGTGTTTGGTACAGGATCTCACTATGCAGCACTATTTTCAGCCTTCCAAGTGCAGGGATTACTTCTGCTGGTCATGGTGGCAGGATCAGCCCACCCAGGACAGGAGTGGGTGTGGCATGTGGTGCAGGGGATCAAGCCCCAGTCCCTACAGTTGCCTAAGCAGGCACTTAGTCTGCTAAGTTATCTCGCTGATCCTTTTGTTTGTTTTGGCACCATGACGACAAGCTAGAACCCTATTTTTTGTCTAGTTATCAGAGTTCAAAAAGTGGTTTTGAACCCCTTAATTTGTGGTAAGCAGTCCAATATGACTTTTCAAATGTGTTCTCACCAATTCCTACAAATATCTTTCATTTGTCCTGTTATAATGGACTAGTATTTATTGCTCGTCCACCCTACGAGGCATGCATAATGGTATTTTGAAACTTGGAACTTGGAAATTCTGGAACTACCTCAGTGAACAAATCAGACAGAAGGACCTGCCCACACAGAGAGTACTGTAGCAGCAGAGCTGAGCAAGAAAACAGTCCTTGTGCGTAGACTGTAAAATGTGTGTTGAGGACACTGTAAATCTGAATTAATGTTCTTATGTAATTATGTCTTCGTTTCATATTCTTCGCTTGAGAATACTTTTGACATTTGTGTTGAGCAATACAATCAGGCTTATAATAATAATTAGATTTGTTTCTATTGCAACTGGTCTTAGTGCTTATTATGTACTCCTGATATATAATAATTTTCCCACCCGGAGGTCTCAATTTTACATAATTGCTAAAAGTACACATCAAATCTAAGAGTTTCTTTTATTGACTGTATTTCCTTAGCTTTTGCACCTCAGAAAACATTCTGCTAATTTCATGTATGAAAGAACTTAGATTGCTATGAAATTATTGTCTCACATTTTTATCTGTTAAAATCCTGTAGAATTATTTCATCATTTTCTGGCATTTTGTGTGGCATCAAGAGCCATCTAAGACCAGGAAGATTATTTTATCCTTTCGTAAATTAATTCTTTTTCTGCCGGGCGTGGTGGCACACGCCTGTAATCCCAGCACTCGGGAGGCTGAGGCAGGAGGATCATTGCGGGTTCGAGACCAGCCTGGGCTACAAAAGTGAGCTCAAGGCCAGCCTCAACTGCATAGTGAGACCCTGTCTCAAAAAGACAAAAAAAAAAAAAAAATTCTTTTTCTGCCTAGAAGATTTCTGGAATTTTTTTCATATACATTTGGAGATTCTTTTTATTGAATTTAATAAGAAATAACAATGTGACAGTTTCAAAGCACATTAGTAGTATTTTTCTAGTATTTGATGCAATGCATATTGTTGCCCTCTTAGTAGTTATACAGAGCCAGGGTGTAGATGTGATAATTTTTTAAATCAGTATTGGTACAAAATTTTTTTTCATCGAACTAAGAGAAAGTAGTTGTATATATAATTCAATGTTCCATAATTGCAGTGGGTTATTGGCAAAATTGGCAATGAGGGAAGCTGTTGATTTAAGCCTTTTACAGCTCAGCATACTAATTTAGCTTTACATTTTATGTCTTATGGTTAAACTTTTCTGCAGCGTGGTTAAGGACAAGTTAAAGCAAGACCTGTATAACAAAACATGTAAGTTTTATATCTCCCAAGGTCAGTCAAATCTCCTCAGAATTTACTTTGGAACCAGGCACAGTACTTTGTAGAACTGTTGTCAGTGTCAGCCATCTGGAGGAGAGTCCATGGACAAAAACTCAAAATGCACGTTTAACACCTGAAAGAATCAACAACTGGGACATCCTCCAGCTAAGAAGTTTTTGCACTTCGAAATAAATTACCCACAGAGTGAAAAGACAACCCACAAATTTTGAAAGGATTTTAAATAGTAAGTATTCAGGCAAGGGTCTTCTATCTAGACTCTATAAAGAACTAAAAACCATTAGGGTCCCAAAATTCAAAGACCCAATCCAGGAATGGGCATCTGAGATGAACACACACTTCTCAGAGAAAGAAATTCAACAACCCTATAAATACATGAAGATATGCTCCACATTGCTAGCCATTCATAAAATGCAAATTAGAGCAACACTTAGATACCATCTCACCCCAGAAAGAATGGCTATCGTAAAGAAATCAACCAACAACAAATGTTGGAGAGGCTGTGAGGAAAAAGGAACTCTGTGCCACTGCTGGTGGAAATGCAGACTGGTGCAACCATCATGGAGAGCTAGTGGAGACTCCTTAAAAAACTAGAACTGGAGATTCTTTTAATGATTATAAAATTAAAGTATTAACAGTGTAAAGATTATAATGTGGGCTTTCTGACTGCCTCACGGCACAAGTCGTAGACTAGGAAACAGGGTAGTTTACATCTTTAATGGATTCATGCCTAGACCTTTAATTGCACGGATGGGTTCAGATATGTAAAATCTCCTTCCTTTTGGGGGGTTAGTTTGTTTTATTAAAATAATCAGTAGTATGTCATTGGTCTTGAGAAACTTCTACAAATGGCTTCCTAATTTACCTGGAAATATCCCTAGATTTTGGTAGCTGTGGGAAAACTTCAAATTTTAGTGAAGGTGAAAGTTTTGTCTTTTGTACTTCCTATTAAAGCATTTGCTGAACATCTGGTGTCAGTAGATTGCTAGATGGCGCTTGTTTTTAGTTACTTTCACATTTTTTAAAAAATAGTATTCAAATGATAAACAGTGCAAAAATCTCTATTCAGAACATATGAGAAATTTAGTCTCTTTTAGAAAAGTGGCCGTATTACTCAAAATCTTTAGCTATAAATAAGAGAAGCCAAATTATTTTTTTATTTTTATGTATTTGGTATAGGGTCTCACTACTCAGCTCAGACTCTTAGTGATCCTCCTGTTTTCAACCTCCACAGAGCTGGGATTACAAGCAAGTGCCATCAGCCTGGTTGGGTCATCGGCTCAGCACCCCCCACGGGTGGTGCTGCCACAGCATGTGGGACCGGGGATCAAACTTCATTCCTGTGCTTGCCAAAGCAGAAGCTTAGTCTGCTGAGCTATCTCACCAGTCCAGAAGCCAAATTTAACTCGTTAAAATTTTTTAAACTCAAAAGAAAGGAAGAAGAAAAGAAAGAGGAAAAGGAGCAGGAAGATATTGGAGAGGAAGTTATTGCCTCAAATAATTAAAATGCAAAGGGATGAAATAAATCTCAAGTTTTGCATCTCAGACAGCTCATAGAACCCATGGTGCCCACACTCAAGCCTTACTATCCGTGCACCAACATCTTCCTTCGGCAACAGCTCCACACCGATGGGCCAATCAGGGTCCTGTGCCCATCGTGTGGGAAGGAGGTTCACTGACTGTCCATTCTTGTTTACCTTCACTGACTTAAGGGCATATGTCCCAGTATGACAAATACTGGTTGCAAATTCCAGGATTTTTCCAACTGATGGTATCTGGGTTACTCTTCTCTCATTGCTAGCACAAAATACCTGACAGTCAAAACTAAGGAAGGAAAGGTCTATTTAGCTCAGTGTGTGGAGGTTTCACTCCATACTCAGCTGGCTCCCAGGGAGACTAGCATGTGGAATAGGGCATCAGCTCATGGCGGCAGAAAATAGCAAAACAGCACAGCAAAAGGGCAGGAGCAGAGGAAACGATGGCTACCGAGAGCAAGTCTGTCTCTATTATGCTGCATTCAGGCTCTCTGCCCCAGGCTGGGGGGAGTACTTCCATCCACGATCCCAGAAGCACTTATACCCATAATCCCAGCAGCACTCCCACCCATAATTCTAGCATGAGATCATGAATTCATCACAAAGTCAGGGAGTCCACCTCATGACTGCATGAGGCCTTAGAGGAGAACAACTAGACACACACTGTAACAGATGGGTAGGAGTAACTGGGGATTGAACCCAGGACCTTCCCATGGATTACATGCCCAGACCTTACCTGTCGAGACTCAGTCTCACTATGCGTTAAATTTCCCAGGCTAAGTTGACATCTCAGCCTCCCACAGCGCTAGGGCTGCACGTGTATACCCCACCAATAGCCTCAGAATGTATTTTTCTTTTATGTAGCCAGAATAAGATACCATTTTTTACCTGCTAGGATAGATGCCCTCAAAAGACAGATGACAGTAGTAAGTGTTGGTGAGGACATCAGAAAATTAGAACTCTCATTCTTTCTGGGAATACAAAATGGTGCGTTCACTTGGAAAACTGTTTGGCAGTTCCCCAAATGCTAAGCAGAGTTGCCCTGAGAACCAGCAATTCCAACCCTACATCCAAACACTTTGAAAATTTGTGCCCTCACATACACAAAAAAATTGAATGCACATGAGTATAGATTATTATTTGACGGTAGTCAAAAGTGCACTCAACCCAAAAGTCCACCACGGCATGAACAGAGAAATAAACTGAATATTATTCAATCATAAAAAGAAATAAGGACTCGATCGCTGCTACAACGTGAATGAAACATGAAAGCCTCACGGAAAGTGAGAGAAGCCAACCCCAGACGGCCACACACTGCTTCACTCCCTTTGTGAGGACTGTCCAGAAGACACCAACCCATAGAGCAGAAAATGGATCAGTGTTTGCTAAACTCTTAGGAAGGCAGAAGCAGTGGTTATTATTATTATTGGATGGACATTAGTGTCTTTTTAACTTCTGGAATGAGTTGATTGATAAACTAGAAATGACAAAACTGTACACATATGAATTATATCTTAACCAAAAAAAAATATTTTTTTTAAAGTAGAGGATAAGCCGGGCGTGGTGGTGCAGGCCTGTAATCCCAGCACTTGGGAGGCTGAGGCAGGAGGATCACTGCGAGTTCCAGACCAGCCTGGGCTACAGAAGCGAGATCAAGGCCAGCCTGAACTGCATAGCAAGACCCTGTCTGAAAAAGGCAAAAAATAAAAAATAAAATAAAATAAAGTAGAGGATAGATCCAGAAACCAGATACTTGTCATCTGATTTTTGAAATGAACATTTAAAAATAGAACCATCTCATGCCAAGGACCTTCCCTGGTCAGCCAGTGTAGGGGCCATGGAAGGCCTTCAGCTGCTCCATGTCCCAGGCCCAAATGCGAGAAGTAACCACTCAGACTCCCTTAGGAGTCTTTAACCAGCTTCCTCCTTCCTGTCCCACTAGAATAATTTTATATGTGAAAGTATTAGACGCGATTGCTAGGTGATAAACAGAAAACAAATTCAGATACTGAATTAAATAGTATCTGGGAGAACTTTAGGTCAGATGCAATTTGCTAAACTTCAAAACTGTTATCCTGCTCCTACTGTTTTCTTGTCGACCAGGGTATAATTTTTTAAACTGCTTTAGAAAGCAGTGAAAAGGACTCTCTGTCTATGTAATTAACGCACAAGGGACAAATTTGGGCAAATATTCAGAGGTCTAATTTTCAGAAGCCAATAAGGAAACAAGTATCTTAAGTAATTTTGCAGAATTTTAAAAATATTTCAGTAGTAAAATAAATGCAGAAAGTCCTATCAAACAAATCATGGTGTAGCAATTCACAAGGCAAATTTCTTGGCCACCGCAGGTAAAGACATCAGCCCCATGTCCATCACCTGCCCTAAAAGTGAGCACTTCCTGCCCTAAAAGTGAGCACTTCCTGACTGCAGAGATCCAGATGGCCACTCTTAGAGACAATAGTTTAAGCTTGCTAGTCTTCTGGAAAGTGTTGCTCTTTTGTGTCTATTTTAATCAACATGCTACCCATTCTGTGTCTTTTTTCTTACAGTTTAGGAATCCAGGGCAAGTAACTTGTGGAAGATTCCTGTCTCAGTCCTGCTTATTGCATGCTCCTAGTGCTATGCTTTTGTCCTCTGTATTTCCTGCAAACTGGCAGCCCAGTCACCAGGCTGCTCAGATTCAAGTTCCAGGGCTTGGGAAGAGGATACGAGGTCATGCTCGCCCGCAAGGAGACGTTGCTCTGGGTGCCTGTGCCCTAGCAACTGTTGACACCTAATGTTTAGACCCATTCAGCCCTTGGTGGTTGAAAAATGGTGATCTCCTTATTCTATCATTTCTTTTTCATTTATTACATAAAATATTTCACGAAAGTCCTCCCATTCTTCTATTATTTGATTACCCATTGATCTGGCTCATACAAAGAAACCAGGATAAATGCTTGATGTTTTCTTTTTGTATGGCTTGTTTAATTTTTGTATAGTAGAGTTGGAAAGAAATGAGTTACTGATTTTAAAAGCTTCCCCGACAAGAGTAAAAGTGTAGGCCTGGAATTTTATGAAAACAAAACAAAAAACTAAAGACATGGATTTTTCATTTACTTTTAGCACTTTAAAAAGTATAAAAAATTAAAGGAGAATATCAATGTCATAAAAATAAACACGAATGAATTTTCACAAACTAAACATACCACATCAGCAACCAGGCCAAGTGTAAGAACACTGCCATACCCGGCACCACCTCGCCAGGTCCCTTCTGGTCCCAAGTGCCCCTGGGCAGGATGACTGCCCTCTGCCCACTCACCCGTAGGTAAGAAGAATAAGAGATTTTCTGCTCCTTCGTGTGGCATCTGTTGCTCATCGTTGTGTTCGTGATGACGGTCACTGTGTTCTTTGCCCAGTGTTCTGTTGAGAGGGCCCAGGGTGTTGTCAGCGTGGAATGGTGCGTTGTGAACACTTCAGGGCACCTTTACGGGTGAACGCAGATGTGGACTGCCACCGCCAGGATGCTTGTCCCTCTGTATCCAAGGGGATTGGATAACCCTTTCTCACTACAGACCCCAAAATCTGAGGACGACAATGGCCTTTATGTAAATGGTATATTGCTACATAGAACCTGCACACATCCTCTGGCTTTCCTTAAATCATCGAGATTACTTACAATCCTAGAACAATGTGAGTGTTCTGCATGTTGTTTAGGGAGCTAAAAGAAAAGAACCAAGTCCATTTTATATATATATATATATATATATATATATATATATATATATATATATATTCTCAATACACACTGGTTAATTACCAACTATTTCTTCTTAACCTGGTCGCTGAGGCTTGAGACATGAACCTTTCACTGATGGGAAGGGTTAAGGCACAGCCATCACTGAGCCCACCTTGCCCTGGCCCTGCTTGGTCCCTGCTTCCCTGCTGCTTGGTGCATGCATGGAGCTCATGGGCCTGGCTCTGATCTCCCTTCATGCCAGGCTTCCTGCCTGTCTTGCTGTGCCTGCCCGAAAGTCTTCATAATTTACAGCCTTTGGCTTCCTTTACCCACAAATGACTTGAAGCCAAATCAAGAATAGATTTTTTTTTCACTTAAAAATCCACAATCAAGAACAAGTTCCAAGGACCATCTTTTTCCCCCCAAGGATGATATGGTGTGTTTATTTTTTTTATGACACTGGCACTCTCCTTTAAATTATTATACTGTTTAAAGTGCTAAAAGTAAATGAAAAATTTACTTAACATGGTTATGCACTGTTAATAACAGGATACACCCTGAGGAATGGGTTGTTCACAGCTGCTTCATCATCCAAACATCATAATATGTAATTACAAAACAGAGACAGCGTAGCCTGATGCACGTATAGGGTGTACGGATACAGAGTATGTGAATTTGTAAATTTCTATTGGAAATTTGTATTCCCTATCAATTCAACAGGCAACAATAGTTTAAAAAACAAAACAAAATCAGGACTAAATCTCCACTTTCAGCCATGACTTCATGATAAAGAATTAAATGCAGCTAACTGAAATACATCTTTATTTGGTCATTGTGTTTTTTTTACATGTGACAAGGACATATCTTATTTCCTAAGGATCTTTGTAGAAATAAGGAGGCAGTTGGCAATACCAAGTCAAATCCCACGAACTGAACAAAGGTAAATTGCTATTAATTGCTTTGTAAGCATCCTTCTCTGAAAACCTACTGTTTATTTCAGCTTTGCACGTACTGCATAATGACACAGTATATCTGAAACCATACACATTTGGAGACCATAATTACAGCGGTGTTGTACTTCACATTCTTCTTTGCTAAGCTTAGCTGAAAACTGAAGCTTACTCCACAAATACATCCAAGTGAGGAATAAAATTACAAAAGCAACTATGATTTTTCGAAAGAAAGGGCATAGTTATGTTTCCATTTCTGAGAGTCTGATACCCACTAAGGTAGAAAGCAGAAAAGGGATTCCACAAAACTAGGATTTTATTACTATTAAAGGAAATGGGTTGCATTTTCTTTGGTTACCTTCAATGTTACTCTGATAACATTGGATGAACCTTGGTTTGGCTGATTTTGTACGTTTCACATGCTTTTAAAAAAATATTTCAGGTTCAGAAAGACTCAGAATCTACCTTGTCTTAAAGACTTTTGATTTTAAGTGGTCATATAAATATTTACATATTTTTAGATCCATGTATACTTATCTCATCAAGACTTTTCACAGTAAGACTTTGGGTGGACTAAAATAAAACCAAGAATTCTTGCTTATAAAAGACATTGGATTCCAGAATTTTCCTGTAGATTCTATCAAATGCTTTCTTTAGAAACCATAAAGCCTTATTTGCCAAATATAACTAAGCTTAAAAATTCACCAGGATTTCATTCCATTCAAAACTCATTGAACTGTCTGAGCACAGAGGGTATATTCAGCCTCAGCCTTTCCATTTCACATGGGCTTTGGTACCATAATCATGATTTGATGAAAGCCCAGTACATAAAACATTCATCGTCTTCCCTTACAAATCTGTTTTTCACATTCACTTTCTGAGGAATTGGTGCTACTTTCTCACTGCTCTAACCAGGGCGGGGACCCATCCTTGACCCTTGCTCTCCACCCCATGCCCCCCTAATCCTTATCATCCTGACTCAGCTCTCCAATGTTTCCACTCTGTGCCTCTCAGCCTATATCACACCACATCGGGTCCACAGCTGAGCAATAACCACTCAAGCTAGGGCATCTTCCCTCATCCGCTACTCTCTCGAAGCCAAAGGGATTTTCCAAAGGGAATGTTGGATCACTGGAATGCCCACATCTTTCGTTGAAATTCACATCTGAAAGGAGAAAAGGGTTATTTTGGTCCATAATTCCAGTGTACAGCTGGCTGGCTTTAAGGCACCACGGTGGAAGAAAACGGCTCTACTCATCCTCTCAAGGAAAGAACCAGCAGGAGTCAGAGAGAGGGGAGGGACCCAAGGCCATCCCAGTGACCTATGTCTTCCAATGGGGCCTCAGCTGCTGACAGCCCAGTGTGCTATGGACTCACCACTGCATTAACCCACTGATGAACAGAACAGCCTCCATACATGAGCCTTTGCAGGACTAAGCCTTGATGATCCCCTGCTGAAAACCTCTCTGTCACCTTCCATTTTCTTCCAGAATAAAGTTCAGATTCCTAGTAGATTTTCCAGACATTTAAGTTGGCCTATTCTGCTTTACTCCTCCTCTTATCCCTTCCGCTTGCGTCTCATGATGCAAGGCCACAAGCTTCATTCAGTATAAGATTTCTGTCCTCTATGTTTTGCTTCAGCCCATCCCTACACTGGAAACTCATCCCTGACTCCACCCCAAGGTCTCTCTGAAAAATCTCTACTCATCCTTACTTCTAAAGTCATTTTTTATTGTTTAAATTTAACAATGGTTATATTACATATTTTCATCATCAGCTTAGATTAATACATATAGGTATATAAGATTGATCAAACAATTAAACATTAACCTTTCTAAATCCACATTACTTTTTTTTTCTTTTCCCCTTTCTTTTCTTTGAAAGTTGACATATTGCATATTGTCCTCACAATCATTCTACAGAGTACAGTGTGTGGGCATGACCCACCTCCCTATTGATGTTGCTTAGAAAAATAAGAAAACAAAACAAAAAAAAAAAAAAAAAAAAAAAAAAAAAAAAAAAAAAAAAAAAAAAAGGAAAAGAATATACTTCTCTTTGGACTAAGAGGAAGCAGATACATACACAGTCAAAGGTTTTACAATTGCAGTGTGCCACCAGTGAAGCTTGTGATGTTGTAGGCTATTGAATCTAAGCCTCCTAAAGCTCATCTCACCAATCTAGCTCTGCATTCCATGCATTGTAATTAAGCATTTTTTTTAATTGAAAAAAAAATAAAAAAATAAAGTCATTTTTTCTAGGAAGTGTTCTTAGTTTAATTATTACTTCAGGCTACTGGCTGGAAATCACCACAGCAAAACTTCACTGGCATGCATCTTGTCTACTGAGATCTTCATCTTTAAGAAGGCAGCAGTTGTGCCTTTTTGCCTAATTTTATGTCCATCCAACACAGTGTCAGACACCTAGGAGGCAATCAGTAACTTGTTACCAAATGAATATTGTGTAATTGAATTCCCATTATTTAGAATTCTCCTCTTCTTTCTTCTTTCTTATGAAACAGACTTTGTGATTGCTTAAAAAGCAGTCACTCTGCTTAGCATAATCATGGCTACAATTTAGTAGCTATTTTATATATTTTATTGATACATATTTTATGAGATACAAAACACTGTTCTATATAGTTTTCTGGTCATGCAGTATTTGCCCTTCAAAGAAAAGAATCTCACTATGCAAAGTCACACACTGAAAATTCTTATGGAAAAAAGAAGTTGGAACACAACTGTTATGGTTTGTGTCTAGTTGTCCCCCGAAAGCCTCATAAGTCATGGGGCAGGGACTTCTAGAGTTTGAGACTTGATCCATGATCCACTGGGATAATGTGTTTTAATACTGATGAGATTACGGTCTGAGTACTGTTGGGAATTATAGATGTGGCCTGAGGTGGATAGGCTAAGGCAGAGAGCCTGATATAACTTAAATAGAAACAGAGAGACAGACTAGAGCTGTTGCTCACTGCTCCCCTCTTTGGTCAGTTGCCTCTGTCGTGATTGTTGCTGTTCTGCCACCATGAACTGGATGCTCTCTACCCTCTTCCACTCAGTCTTCGGCCAGCTGAATATGGACTGAAACTTCCAGTAACTGTGAGCTAATAAACTTTTCCTTCCTTCATTTCGAGTGTTGGGTATTTGTCCCAGCAATGAGAGAAGAGTAACTAAGACAACAACTCTAAAACTCCACCAGTGACACACTAAAAAAAAAAAAAAATATATATATATATATATATATATATATATATATATATATATATATATATATATATATATATATATATGAAACTAGAAAAACTGGTACTACACCTGCCTCAGGTACTTTTCTCTCATTGCTGGGACAAAATACTCAACATTCAAAATAAAGAAAGGAAGCCAGGCATGGTGGCTCATGCCTGTAATCCCAGCACTCGGGAGGCTGAGGCAGGAGGATTGGTGCGAGTTCGAGACCAGCCTGGGCTACAAAAGTGAGCTCAAGAC
>PVJA010012391.1:5451-52290 GCA_004027025.1 Myocastor coypus | reverse complement strand
CTCCCTCCCTTCCTTCCCCTCCTATCCTGCGTCCCTCTCACTCCATGGTCTCTGTAGTGTCCAGAGCATCCAGGGCAGCGGAAGGGACACCGGGAGAAGCATGTGTTGGTGTGGCCAGAGCAGCCGCTGCTCCCCTGGCTGATGCAGCGATTTCCTGACTTGCACGCAGGTGGCTGCTGCAGGAGGGCAGGAGAGTACACGAGGAGAAGGAGCTGGAATCTGCCTTCCAGAAGACAGGTAAGAAGGAGCCAGAGCTCCCTGGTGCCCATGAGAAGGAGGAGGACCACAGGGTCACGGTCGCACAGGGGCTGGGGGTGGCCCAGCGCGGGGTCCTCCAGCATGGTGGAATTTGCCCAGCCTACTCCGGAGAGACCCTGTGTGCCTCATCCTCCTGCCCCAGCATCAGTGCCTGGGCACTTTGAGAGCTGAGGGGGCACAGCTAGGTTTGGGGCTGGACATGAAAATGCGTTTCCTCCCCCACCCTCTTATGGCCCTGCGTGTCCCCCAGGAAGCAAGTGTGCCTGACTCTCCCCAGCCTTGCAGAAGCCACAGCCCCACCTCGGAGCGGGGTGGTGGTCGTGGCAATGGTGGGAGCCCGGAAGATGCCCCATGGCTACTGAGAGTGCTGCCACGTGGAGGACCAGCGTGGCGGGCATGGTGTGCGGCTTGTGGGTCCTGATCCTGGGGCCCTCGATACTGGCTCTGGAAGGTGAGGAGGAGGGAGGTGGAGCCCCCCAGCCACCGGGGGAGACCAATGTAGTGGGCAGGGTGAGGGCTCCAGAAAGGGAGAGCAGAGTGAAGGCATCCAGGAGGAAAGGCCTGGGGACGGTGAGGGACCCGTGTCACGTACTTCAGGGATGGGTTCCTGGCAGCGGCTGGCAAATGCGATGGACCAGGGAGGGACAGTCCTTGGGTGTCCTTGGGGATGAAGTGACTGTTGCTGGCACTGCGTTTCTTTCTGTCTGGGCAGAGGTGCTGCTGGACACCATAGGAGAGACCTCTGAGATGGGCTGGCTCCCCTGTCTCCCAGGTAGGTTGGGCCTAAGTTAGGATAGAAAAATAAAGCCAGCTAAAAATAAGTCAAGAAAAGCTACAGCTTTTAAATCACATTTTAATAAAATATGCAATTTTGGAATACTGTGAACCATTGTTAAGGTTCTCACAGACACGCTGATGCCCGGCTCTCTCACTTCTGTGTGTGGATGGACTTGGGCTTCCCTTTCACCTGGCAGCGGGCCTCAGACTTTCTCTCTCGGGATGGGCTTCCTTGACTTGTGCCCCTGTGGTGAACAGCACCTGCTTCTGGGCTGTCCGCTTCTCTTCTGCAGAAGAGAGCATAGTGTTCCCATAGATGGCAACTGCTAGCCCACAGTCTGCACAAGCACGTCCTGCCCCAGCTATACTGTGCCTCACACACGTGTGTCCACATCTATTTATTTATGTATGTGCTGTTAACATTCTGCCTAATAAACATCTTTATTTCTTTTCCTGACCAGTCATGATTTTTTTTTTTTCTCTGCGGTGGGTGGAGGTCACTAAATGTGGCATCTTATTCTGTGTATCAGGTTGATTCGGGTTTTCCAGCTCCACCGTAGCTACTGCCTGGGACCCTATCCAGTCTCAGCCTAAAATGGATAGTACCGTTTGGGTTATGGGTCAGCCTGCCTCTGTTCTTCTGACCCTGGAAGATGTCTTAGCGCCACCCATCTCACCCCCTCCCCTGTGTCCTAAGGCCCACTACCCAGAGGTAGAGATGGGCCTGTGTGCCAGATCCCGCTGAAAGACCCCGAGTAACCTTGCTTCAGTCAGTGCTCATTAAATGTTCATGCATATGCGCTGCATCTGCTAATGCAATTTTACCAGAGTGCATCATGGGAAAGGACGTATACAGCCATGGCTGCTGACCTCACTCAGTGTCCTGTCAGGCACATTGTCACCTACAGCCCACACGCCCTGGTGAGAGGTACTGCAAATCTGATGCCCACAGTTTAAATTGGCAAACCCAACACGCTTAGCGGTGGTGCCATTTTTCTTTCTGCCTGCCGGAGCCTACTCACTCTGAGCATCCCACGGCCTCATGAAAGTCTGATGCTTTTCTCATACCACCGTGAGCCACGCCTGGTTCTTCATTCACTGCGTACAAGAACCTAGGAACCTGCCCAGAGCCCTATTGCTCGTGACAATGCCATCATGGTCTCCAGAGTGCAGAAGTCAGATGAGAAGCCTTGGGTACACAGGTGGGCTCAGATTCCCTCTCTGGAAATGTGGGATCTCCCTTCTTTGCCTTGCCTGTCATTAATTTTTTCAGTGCAGTACTCAGCACCCCTTCACTGTCACCCCTGAGCCCTCTGTGTGTCCCAGTGTCCCAGGGCAGCTAACCTTCTCCAGCCACACAGTAGCAGGTGGAGGAGCCCTACAGTCCCGACGGCAGCCTGGCCTGGTACCTCAGGCACTAGACCAAAGTGGACACCATTGCAGTGGATGAGAGCTTCCCCGCCTCCTCCTCTTCCTCCTCCTCCACGTGGGCTGTGGTTCCCCACAGGACCGGGCAGTGGGCCTGGCTGCAGCTGAACGTCAAGAGATCACATGGCCAAAAGGGGACAAAAGAGAATGAAAGACAGCTAAGGGAACTTGCTGGATGACAACCCACTCTCGTAATAAGTGATCCGCCTGTCCCTTGTAATGATGGTTCCCCATGACCTGACTACCTTTAGTCTTGAGGTAAAGACTCCTAAGTTAATGCAGGCGAGCACCTCAAACACCCAGATGGCCCTTCTCTCCCTGGAATACCAAAACCAGCCCCTTCTCCTGTAGCACATGTGGCCTGTGTCCCATGTTAGAGTGATGTAGGGTCCTCACATAAGGCAGGTGCTTCACAAGACAACGCTTGCCTTCCTCAGGGCTGACCCCCCATCTCTTCTTCTCTGGTGTATAAACAGAGCTGAGTCTCATGGGGCAAAGCTGAGGCTATAAACAGAGTGGAGAGGTCGCGCCCCCAGGCTCAAGGAGCCCTGCTGTGTGTGCCCCGGTGGCTGTCTCGGCTGAGCCCGGAGGGCCCAGGGTGTGCAGGTCAAGGGAGGACTGGAGAGCTGGCCGTGTGTGTCAGTGGGAAGCTGTTTCTCCTCCCTCACGCAGAATTTAACACTTTGGCAGGGAGCCTAGAAAATGAGTCTAATATATGCCACTTGCTGACTCATTTGGAAAAAGTAATTGCCTTCATTAAAGCAAGTAGAGATGCTGAAAATTGCCTTGGTGGTTTATGAAAGAAGGGATCCAAAGGGTTAGGAAGGTAGAAATGCTGTAATTGGTCTGTTACATAAGACAGGAAAACCTAGCAGCTTGTCGCGTTCCTGGGGGGCGGGGGCAAGGACATGCTGTCTACCAAGGTGACTTTAACAGAGGTGGCTGCAGAGGCTACTGGCTGAGATGCTCTGTGGTAGGAGCTGCTGTCACAGAACTGAGCTCCTTGGTAGCCAGGGGACACAGACAAGCAGAAGAGCAGAGGCGGGGGCAGCCCTGGGTGTCAGGTGTGAAGTGTGCGCATGAACCCCGCTAGGAGAGGGTGACAGGGGAAAATGTCTGGGTAGCAGCACCTTTGTAGGAGGCTAATGCCACATGGTGCTTGTGGGGCAAAATATGCATGCAACCCTCGAGAGCACTGCCCGAAACAGAAGACGTCAAGAACGATGACAAGCATGCAGTCACATGCTTAGAAAGGCTGATCCTATGCCCAGCTCCAGATTCTAACTCCTAGCCCCAGGACCTACCACATGGAAAGGACCCTCTGAGGTCCTGGAAGTCGGGCTGTGCAAAACCATGACCAAGACATCCACTGGTGACTCCCTGGTCTTACCCAAATGTCCATCTTGATGGACAGTATTCCTGGACAACAGAGAAGGCTCAGGTGTGCTGAGGGCCATAGGGTACAGGCCTTCCAAATTGCTGTCTCTGTCTCCTAAAACACACACACACACACACACACACACACACACCCTTTCTGTATCAGGCCTCACGTGAGGCACCTGGAATTCACAAATGGAACCCAAGCTGCTTCATCCATTAGAAAGCTCAGGCCCCAAGGAGGAGGGGGACAGGGAACAGGTCACGGAGCAGCTGATGGTAAAGCGCCACATTATGACACCCGCTCCCCTCATAGGAATGTGCAGGATATGTGGCAGGCCAGTAGAGGAGCGACTTGCTCAGCCGGGGCTCGGGGCTATGAAGGCAGCCTTTCGGAACCAGCGATGTCCGGGTTCTCATTGGAAGAGGAGAGTCACCAGGCAGAAAGAGGAATTCTCCTGTGCTCTCCTCGCCTTTAACCGGGACTTGGCTCCTGTCAGGTTCATCCCTTGGGGTGCATTTCTAGTCAGGCTGAGCAAACACTCGATAGGAGGTCCGGCGGATGTTAAACCAGCTGTGTGAACACTCGGGAAGCTCTCATAGAAGCAGAAGCTTCGCCCTCGGGGTTTCTTAGTCCAAACAGTAGCTAGCCGGGCTTCATTTGTAGCTCATGGAGAAGCTGACTTCCTGAGCCCTCGGAGCTCTTTAAAATTTGAGCAGAAAATTACTCTGGTTCGAGGAGCTGTGCATGAGAACAGTGGATTTCTTGGCATGCAGACCCT
The DNA here is from genome assembly GCA_004027025.1 of Myocastor coypus. Lineage (NCBI taxonomy): Eukaryota > Metazoa > Chordata > Mammalia > Rodentia > Myocastoridae > Myocastor > Myocastor coypus. The sequence goes on along the minus strand of PVJA010012391.1, from coordinate 47,668 downwards.
CAACCCTGAACTTGAAAGAGGGAGAGAGGAAAAACACAAAGTGGGCAGCCAGCTGAGCCTTGTACCCTGGGCCAGACTTCCAGCCTCTCTAAGTCTTCTAGGTCCGTTTCTTAACAGGTGGAGGAAATCGGCACAAGAAAGAGCTACATATTGGGCGGAATAAGTTTCAGAGGTGCACTGACCGTCAGAGAACATCTACCCCTCCCTGTACATGAGCCGTGGCTCAAGTTCACATGGTTAATCCGGGCCACAGGGGGACTACACTTAGGGCTGCTAAGAGGCAGAAAGATGTGGCCTGGGGAGAAAACAGAGTAGGGAAGATAACACAATCTGTGTCATGGTCCAGTTTATGGTAGTGAGTGCTGAATGTTGGTTTGCCTGCTCCGAGAACCTGTAGACATGAAAGCCTAGACAGAACTTCCCAGAGAGTAGAAATAAAACTAAAATGTGAAAAGAAAAATAGATGAGTGGGGCCTGGCAGGATGGCTCAATGGTCTAAAGCGCCTGCTTAGGAAAGCTTAGGCGGCTGCAGGGACTGCGGTTCGATCCCTGGTACCACATGCTGCGCCAACCCTGCCCTCAGGGCAGGCTGAACCGGTCATAAAAATAAATAAACAAACCAAAGTAAGAAAAAATAGAAACACTAAATTTACTGGAAGACAAGGTAGGTAGAAATCTCAAAACACAGTATGTATAGGCAGAGATTTCATGAACATAACGCAGAATGCAAGGGAAATATTGCAAAGAATCGACAAATGGGATTTCATCTTATTAAAAAAGCTTTTGCACAACAAAAGAAATTACCAACTGAGTAAAATGACAACCCAGAGTTGAAAAAATATATCCAGCTGTCCTTCAGACAAAAGACATGTATCTAGAACATATAAAGTATTTATTTTATTTTATTTTGTATTTTTTAGGGAAGGGTTTACAGGATGTTCAGGGTCTTGCTGCTAGATCGGACTCATAGTGAACTACCTGTTTACAACCTCGCAAGAGCTGGGATTGCAGGTGCACGCCACCATACCCAGTCTCGATTGCCATCTCAGTGTACCCCAGGGGTGCGGCTGGCATGGCAGGCTCCAGGATCAAACCCTGGCCACTGCATCTACTTGCAGGAGCTTTAATCTGTTGAGCTATTTGGCTGGCCCTTAGCATATATAAAGTATTGAAAAAAAAATCAGACCCTTCAAATTCAAAGACCCAATTCTAAGTGAGCATCTGAGATGAACACATACTTCTCAGGAGAAGAAATAAAAATGACCAATGGTTACAGAAAACATGTTCAGCATCATTGAACATCCAAGAAACACAAAGTGCAACAATGCTGAGATTGCATCTCACCCCAGTAAGAGTGGCTCACATCAAAAAATCAGTTGAGGGCCCGGTAGGATGGCTCAGTGGTCTAAAGTGCCTACTTAGGAAAGCTTGGGCAGCTTCAGGGACCGCGATTCGATCCCCTGGCACCACATGCTGCGCCAGCCCTGCCCTCAGGGCAGGCTGAGCCTGCCATAAAAATAAATAAATAAACAGACAAAAGTTCTGAAACAAGAAAAATAAAATAAAATAAAATGAAAAATTCTTTAAAAAATCAGTTGATAATGAATTCTGGATGGACTTGGGGAATAGAGCCCTTCTCTACTCTCGGTGGGTGTGCAGACTGATACAACCACTGTGGTAATCGGTGTGAGATGCCTATAAAAGCTAGGAGTAGAGGTCTCACTTTATGTAGCTTTTCTCCTTCTGGGTATCATTCCAGAAGAATTAAAAACATCATACCACAGCAGTATATGCACCCATGTTTATAGCAGCACAATTTGTCTTAGCTAAATCTTGGAGAAAACCCAAGTGCTCATCAATGAGAAACGGGTAAAAAAAGATGTGGTATTTTTATACCATGCAGTGTAGTGTGTGTGTGTGTGTGTATACATGAAATACGTTCCTATATATATTTACATGGCACAGGGAATGCTGCTGAGGGGATGGGGTTCAGGAAGCAGGGCGTGCCAAGGGAGGATCCCGGAAGGGAGGCAGAGCCCTCTAGGCCATGGCATGACAACCCAACTCTTTAGCCCAGCTCTTCCTGAGTCTGGTCAGTGTCTCACACCACAATCCAATCACCTTTACGAAGCCTGGCTTATGAGTCCCATGAGGCTTTGGGGGACATCTAGATATAAAGCTTAACGGGTGGCTATCTTGTAGACATGATAGTGTAGAAAGAACACAAAGCACAATATCCAAATACTGTTGGTGCCACACCACACCGTAGCATTCCAGTCACTTTTCCTATGCATCAAGAGGCTCTGAACAGCAGCTTGCTACATGACCCAGTGTGGGACACAGCGTGGTGTGTGCTTTGCCTACCTGGGAAAAAAAAACAATCCAAATTTAGTAGTTGAAATATAGTTTCTACTGCATGTCTCTTTGGCTTTCATTTTTGTTGTTGTTGTTGTTGTTCTTTTCTACAAGTTTGAGATTCAGCATTGAGTTGCTCATTCTGTTTTTTGATGTGTTAGTTCATTGCAGTAAATTTCCCTCTGAGGGCTGCTTTCACCGTGTCTCTGAAGTTTTGGTTTGTTGTATCAGCATTATTGTTTAATTGTATATACTGTTTAATTTCATCTTTAATTTCCTCTGTGACCCATTGGCTGTTTGGAAGGGTGCTGTTTAATTTCCATGTGTTAATGTATTTTTTTTTGTGATTTCCTTTGTTGTTGATTTCTAGTTCCATTGTGGTACTGTCACATAGTATGCATGGAATGATTTCAGTTCCTCTACATTTGCTTAAACCTGTTTTGTCAGCTAATCTATGGTCTGTTTTGGAGAATGTTCCCATGTGCAGCTGAGGAAATGTGTATTCTGATGTTCTGAGGTAATACATTTTGTAGACAATTACTAAGTTCATTCGTTCACAGGCTTGGTTTCATTCTAACATTTTTTTTTCTAGTTGACCTGTTTGTGAGAGTGTAATATTAAGATCCTCTGCTAATCTGTTAATATGTGTTTTGTGAAGTTGGGTGAACCTGTGTTCAGTGTATATTTATGAGTGTTATCTCTTCTTGGAATTATGTCTTAACAAGTATGTAGTTACCTTCTTGATCACTTTTGATAAGTGTTGGGTTGAAGTTTGCATTGTGTCCAAGTGGAACTGCTGTCTCTGATTTTACCTGGGATCCTGTGGCATAGAGAATTCTTTTCTATCATTCAGCCTTTAGTCTGTGAATTCTTTTTTTGGGTTAATCTGTTTCTTGAATACATCATAGCATGGATCTTGCTTCTTCATTCACTCTGCCTATCTTTGTTTCTTTTAACAGGTGAGTTGGGACCATTTACATTGATGGCTATAAGTGATATATATTGGCTTTTCTTTTTCATGTTGTTTTTTGTTGTTTATTCTGTCATTCTCCTCTGTTGAATTTCTTGCCCTGCTTGGAAGCTCCTTTCTAGTGGTGTTCATGTATTTGTGATCGTCACTGTCTCTTTCTAATATGGCCTTCAGAACAGTCAGTAGAGCTGGGGCAGTGATTGTAAATCTCTTCAGATGTTCTTCATTATGGAAGTATCTTGGTCTCCATTAGTTTTGAAAAATAGTTGTGTGGGTTACATCCATCTTGGTTTAAAACAGTTTTCCTCCAGTGCTTGTAATGCCTCATTCCAACCTTTCCTTGATTTCAGAGTTTGTATTAAGAAGTCTGCTGAGATTCTGATGTACTTCCCTTTATAGGTGATTTATCTCTTTACTCTTAACAATTTTAAGTATTCTATTTTGTGCTGAATTTCTGGAATCTTGATTATTACATGTCTTGCTGCGGTGTTATTTTGGTCATGGTTGTTTGAAGTTCTATATGCTTCATATACTGTATGTCAAATTGTTTTCCCATTATTTTCTGCCATTATTTCTGTGAAGGTTTTTGTTTTTATTTTCTTTTTTTTTTCTTAAATGGCATTTGTGCCATCTCCAACTTTCTCATTGCTCCCAGTCAATCATTTCTTATTCTTCTTTGCATCATCCTATAGCTATTGGACTAATTTTCCATGGTCTATTGCTATTTTTTAAGATCTCTTTCTCTTCCTCAACACTAGCTGCAATTCTGTCTTCTAGGTCTACTATTCTATCCTTGTCTTCATTCTTTCTGCTGCTTATATTTTGGTGAAAATTTCAACCTTCTGCCTTTCTGTTTGGATCTGTTTCATGCAAGTCACTTTCTATTTGACTTAGGTTCTATTGCTTTGGTACTGGACTGTGATGATGGCTAGGACCATTTACCACCACGGTATTATCATAAAGAGGAAAACCCAGTTATAGAATGTATGATATCCTGGTTAAAGTAGTTCAGTTGGCAATACCAACAACAGACTCAAGCACAGCCTGGATACTCACAAACTGTAAAAATGATTAGGCTAATAACTCTAACTATAAGAATGTTCAAAGGAATATAATACAGTGTATACCAGGAACTTATATGCAATAATTTTCCACTTAGTCATGGAGTGATTTTACCTTGTTGTATGTGTGAGAAGGAGTTCAAGAGGATATGGGGTAGGGCAAGAAGATGAACAGGGTTAAATATAGCAGCAGCAAGGTTGGAGGGCACAGGGTGGTCATCTAGGTTTTGGATAATTATAGGACACAGAGGAAAGGGATTAGGAGAGATGGCCTTGAAATTTTAAAGTGAACCGGAAAGAGAAGAACTAATGTTTACTCACATGAAACTGTCATAAAATTAAGTGAATAGTTGGCTAAAGAGAGGAAGAGAGAAGCATCAAGATAGCTGAGTGGCTTGAAGTGCCTGCTTAGGCAAGCTTAGGCAGGTGTAGGGGATCACAGTTCAATCCCTGGTACCACATGCGATACCAGCCCTGCCCTCACGGTGGGCTGAGCCTGCAAAAAATAGATTAATAAGAAGAGGAAGAGGATACACAGAATAAAACAGAAAGAAAGATCGGAGATCTAAATTATGAACAAGAGAGCAAGAAAGAAGAAAAGAAAAAGAGAAATAAAGAGAAAAAGAAAGAAAATAATCAAAATTATCCTCACACACAGAGAACCACTCTACAGAAAAGAAAGGACAACAAGAACATAAGAAGGCTTGAAAAGAAAGGAAAAGCAAATTAAAAGAAAAACAAAACAACAAAAGCAAACAAATATTTTTTTTTTAAATCCAGTTTAAGACCAAGAAGGAAACAAATCAGGGAGAGAAAAATGTAAGTAGTGAAATTCTTCCAGGGCCTGTGGTTCTGCAGCAGGCTTCACTGGAATCTGAGAAAGGCATACTCCAGCCAAGATTGCAAGTGGATTTTTGCTGGGTTTGGGTCTGATCTTTGTCTCTAGATTTGGAGGATGGGATTAGTTTTCTGTGGATGGTGTGCTCTGTAGTCATTCAGAAAAGGAGAACAGCAAAAAAAAAATGAAGACACAGGAAAGGAGGGGGTGGGGGAGATGCTACTCATCTATTTCTACTTCTTGTCTTTGACCCTACCCACAACACTGGCTTCCTCCCCTACCACCAGTCAGCTAGTCTTGTTACTGCTGCAGAAGACATGTCCATACCACTGTAATTCTGCCTGTCCATGTGCACACCTCAGCCGAGTCCTACTGTGTTGCCAGCATCCCCACAGGTCTCAAGGCCCAGAGTCCCTCTATGGAGAGAGGGAGGAATGGATCTTAGACTTCTCTTGCCAGTATTGTCAACTTAGGATAGGCTTATGGGACAGACCGTCATAAGGTCCAGGTTTATTCATAATTGCTTTTTTTCTTCTTCTTTTTAGGGAGCCACTGGAAATTGAACTCAGGATCTTGCACTTCCTGGACAGGTGCTATGCTGCTGAGCTATATTTCTGGGTCCAATATCCATAATTGTTATTAGAGGCTCAGCTCCAGTTAAAACAGAGCTACAGAAGCCTCAAGGATGCTCAGGGAACAGTCCTAGAGCAAATTTGAGGAGGGAGGAGCCGATGCTAAGGCAGGAGAAGAGAGTTCATGCACACAAAATGCAGGAGGCCCAGCTCAGCTGGCTGACACTAGGACAGAAAACTGGGGTGCAGTAGGAAAGGATGGGGACTCCACCCACCACAGATGCCGCAAAGCTGTTTCTGAGTGACCCTTGGCTTGTTACGACTTTGCATACAGCACTTCTAATACATCGATGACGCTAAGCAAAGGTCGTGGTCTCCACTTTGCAGGAGAGGCGAGGTCAGCCCTCAGAGGTCCAGAAACAGCTTGAAAATAGCAGGGGCTGCTTCCAACTGAGGTGCGGGGGTACCGAGGTATTTCCCAACCATGGCACCTGGGTGATGTCACAAGCACGGGTTCTCATTAGTATGGTCCACAGGCACTCAGCACCAAGGGCTGTTTAAGAGTGGGTCATTGGCGTTCTCATGCACGGAATGCCCGCCCACCAAAGTCCTGCTGACTTCGTGATTTTGTGCTGCACGAATTTCCTCACGGAGGGAGAAGTGAAGTGATCCAGAAAGCAAAGCCATCCATGTGATGACTAGTCTGCCTAGTTGGGCCCCGACTGATGTAATTCGGTAGCCACTTCGTTCTACCTCTCTGAGCCATCCAGGTCTTCCATCATGTTAGCCAGGCAGCGTATGAGCTCCACGGTGTTCTTTAGGTAGATAGATGATCTACAGATGAACACACTGCCGAAACAGGAATGTGCTGAGCCTGAGCGATAGTCTAAGATTTGTACGATAGTAAGCCTCCCCTTGCTGTGGACTCGTCAGAGACCAGAGGCGATGTGAAAAGACCTCGGTTTGAGATGGTTTCTGCTATTGTAATATTCACACCGTTTCTCCATCATTTTTCTGACCTTAACAGACAGTGACCATCATGGGCGGCCATCCCAAGACCACATTGTCAAGTCTGAGGTGCATGCCTTCCCCAAGGTGTGTCTTCATCCCCACCTAGCGGCCTGTCTCTGTACTACAGCCGGGATACAGGTATTGAGGCCGGTGGGCCGACTTCGACCATCAAGCGGTGAAGTTTCTTGACTTTCCAGTAGAACCAAGCCCCATACAACACCGTAAATTGAAAATAATACAACTCAAAAGTGCACCGAACTAATGAACTTCAGAGTGAAAAGAGAGCCTGAGAAGATGCTCATCTCCTTTGTCAGAAGTGAAGTAAAATATGTAAATGTGTCAAACTGTTTTCTTACCTTTATTCCTTCAACACTAATGATGATTCATGAACCACTGACATTTCTTAGTCATCATAAGTAATCTGGAAATGAGCGGAAGGGTACGGGAAGATGTGCATAGATGTGTAGGCACTGGGCCCTTGTAGGAAAGGAACTTGAGCCTTACATTTCAGTATCCAAGGGAGTCATGGAACCTGCGCCTGTAGATAAGAAGAGATGATTGGATGCTATGTCTTGATAGAAGTAAGGAAAATGTGGATTGAGAGTTGTCAGACAGCATGGCCAAGATCTCTGAAAACACAAGAAGCCCAGGTAGCATTCAAGCTCAGCTTTTGCATTCTATTCTAGGTCCTGTCCTATCTGTCACAGCGCAGGTCTACCATGCTGTCCTTTGCATGCATGGGAAATCAGTTTTGCAGCATGTTTGGAATTGCATTTGTGTGTTGAATGACTACTAAGTTTCTGTAGTACAAAGTTTCAGAAGTGCAAAATCCTAGGGCCACATGGAGAGTCACCTTGCTGCTACTTACTTGTTGCCACTTTGTGGAGGCAACCTGTGTCACCAGCATCATTTAGGTTGTCCTGGAATATATTATCTACACATATGGTTAATAAATGGTAACACTGAGATGACTCCATCTCTAGCACTGTAAGAAATCCCATTGTTATAACCCGGAGGCAGAAAGTCACAAGGTTAATTTAGACATCAAAACCCAAACTACTTTGTTTACTCTAACAAAATTTCCAGCTCAATCAAAAGCTCAGCATGGAGGATTTTTAAAATAAGATATGCTAATTCTCCATTGAGTCATTTGAATAGTTTTGAGCCAATACCAAATTAAATTCTCTTCAAAGCTTATACACATTCCATAAGCCCTGTGAGAAAGCTGAGGAGCTTTCCTCTCTTCCCTTTCTTTTATTAAAAATTTTGTTCTTACTTCCAGATCATTCTCTTGGTGATTAAACAGACCCTTCGCTGACCAAGTTAATTTGCTCTCATCCAAAGATCCTCAGTCCACAGTTTTGTTTCTGGTTGTATTGTGGACATGCTGGAAGGCCATTTCTTTAACACAAAGCCTTGACATTTTAAGAAGTGCTGATAAACCCTTTCCCCACGTGTTGTTTTGCCAGTGTGAGTCTGGCCTTCACGTGCAGAGTGAATCAGTGCCATTGCTCAGATCTAAGCACGTGTTGCGAGCGGCCCCATTTTTAGCCAAGTCACAGCTGAGCTTTGCTTTCTGCTAATTAGTACTTGTTCTTAAATCAGGCAGTTCTAATCCCAGCTAGGCTCGGAGATGCAATTCGCGTCTCCTCTTCTCTCCTAAAATTAACCAAGCTGTAAAATTCGAGCACTCCCTTGTTTTCCCCTTTGTCTATCCCAGGGTTTGGTTCCATCTTAAAGAGTTTCAACAGAATCGGAACATGCCAACAAATCTTCTTGCTGTGATTTGAACAGTAACAGAATAGTTTTATTTCAAAATCTGGGCTTTTGGGTTGCCAAGCAACCATTCATGTATTGTAACTAACTAGTTTTAAAAGTGTATGTGATGGCTAACTGTAACGGTATGCTTTGTAGGCTCCTCCAGGTGCATGGTGTTGGCCAGATCGGAAGGTATGTGGTGGTATTGCAGTACCAAAACCAAACAAAACAGTCACAAGGGATGGCTCTTGAGACCTGTGTATTCCTTCACTTAGGGAGCCCCGGGATCTACAGGACTACATAATTTGATGCTTACAAAACTGGAGAGACCCTAGATGCTAGAAAGTCCTGTCTGTAAAAGAAGTAGGACATGAACCTTGAGTAAGATATAAGCTTCTCTGGAAGAAATATTTCACTGGGGTGATTCATTTAAACCCAGTTGAAATAAACCAATTAATTCGTTTGTAGCCAATTTACTAAATAAGTTATATCTAATGGGACAGAACTAGAAAATCTCTGCATTTCTTCATTTCCATCCGTTGCCTCTGACCTGTTGAAGCAAATTTCCTTTCGCTTTCCCTGTGTGATATTTAGGGAGGATCCTCTCTGTATTAGAGCTCTATTACTGAGATGAATTTATTTATTTATTTATTTATTTATTTTTAAATTATTTTATTTTTATTTTTTTCTTGTTTCAGAACTTTTGTTTGTTTGTTTATTTATTTTTATGGCCAGCTCAGCCTGCCCTGAGGGCAGGGCTGGCGTAGCATGTGGTGCCGGGGATCGAACCGTGGTCCCTGAAGCCATCCAAGCTTTCCTAAGCAGGCGCTTTAGACCACTGAGCCATCCTGCCAGCCCCCCCACACACTTTCTTATTTTATTTTATTTTTTTATTTTTTTCTTGTTTCAGAACTTTTGGAGACTAATTTAAAGAGTTTTCTCTCCTCTTACCGTACCTAAACAACCACTTGGAGACTGCCGGTGGAGAAAAGGAATGGCTCACTCTTTTGCCTCTCCTTCCAGAACCCACTGCAATCTTCATCCCTGACCTGAGTCCTCTGCTATAAGCATGGGAACAGAAAGCACAGGAGAAAGACATTGAGAAAGAATGTTATGGTTTTGGTTGTCCCCCCAAAAGCCTCTTGCAATCATGGGGTGGGGACTTCTAGAGTTTGAGACTTGATTCATAATCCCTGGGATTACTGATGGGCTTATGGGTTTAAGTACTTTTGAGATTATCATTGTAGCCTAAGGTGGATAGGCTGAGGTGGAGAGGTTGAATGTTATATATAGAGATACAGAGAGACAGACTCACGCTGTTGCTCTCTGCTCCCCTGGTTGTTCCGTTGCCTCTGTCGCCATACTGCTGCCGTTCTGCTGCCATGAACTGCTGCTCTCTGCCCTGTGCCTCTCTGCCTTGGAGCCAGCCAAGTATGGACTGAACCCTCCAGTAACTGTGAGCTAAATAAATCTTTCCTTCCTTCATTTTGAGTGTTGGGTATTTGTCGCAGCAATGAGAGAAAAGTAACTAAGACAAATATACAACTGTAAAATACTGGAAAGAAAAAAATAAAGTTGATCATTTTTGAAACAATGTACACATTTTGAAAGCTGAGGAAATGCAAGTAAAAAGCAGCAATGGGACCGGACCCAAAACATGATGAATCAAAAACCTTCACACATACAAGCCATGTCCAACTGAAAAGGTAATGGCAGAAAAAGATCTCATTTTAAAAAATAACACCAAAGGCATATAACATTGTTGTGGATAGATTTAAAATGACAAAATATACATAAAGTAACTTCAAACTGCCACCAAGAGCCACAAAACAAGAGCTTCACAGATGGCCTCAACAACACAAAGTTGTCACTTCTCCTCTTACTACATAAACAAAAATCATGTAACTGCCACTCAAAATGTCATTAGGGTTTTTAGTGAGATTAAATTTTACATGGAAAGATATAAACTGAAAAATAGCCAAAGTATTTGATAGAGACCTAGAAGGAAGAAGAACTATGAAAAACAGATTATGTTGCTATAATTAAAGTATTCAGTGGCTCACGCCTGTAATCCCAGCACTCGGGAGGCTGAGGCAGGAGGATTGGTGCGAGTTTGAGATCAGCCTGGGCTACAAAACTGAGCTGAAGGCCAGCCTCAACTGCATAGCGAGACCCTGTCTCAAAAAGACAAAAAAAAAAAAGTATTTAGGTAATGTCACCAGGAAAAGGTGGCATATTCTATAAGTGGTGACAAAAATGAAGCAATTATGTAGAAAATTTACCACTTTTGAATAGATTTCAAATGGGCTAAGGACTATTCTGTCATAAAGAAGGCTAACGGATTGATCTGGAAACCACATGAGCTCAAAGACTGTGTAGTTCTTCTAATGTGGAAAAATAAAAATATAAATAAAGAGCAAAACAGAAGCTAGAGAATAGGAAGGAGGGAGATCTTTTTCAAGTGAGAAAGGCATCAAAAGGCCAAGGAGGGCAGGAGGAAAGGCAGGAAAAAGGATGGAAAGGGATGGGGATGGTTAGGTCCGTGGACCGCCTACCTCCTAGCAATGTGGTCGTTATGTGCTGCAGATGTGTCCTAATAAAAATGAAGACCTTAGTAAGATTTAAATGTAAACAATGAAACATGCATCTAACATGAGAGAAGATCCCATGGAACGGCACCCTGGCTGCATGCTGGGGACTGGCTGATGACACGGAATGTCCACATCAGACTCTCCCTGATGGGGAGGGAAGCCACAGGAGATCCACTGAAGACAGCTCACAAAGCAAGCGCTGAGAAGTGATAGGTCAGGACTCAAAATTTCCCAGACACCTTGCCCCAAGCGCTTCCTCCTAGCCTCCCAGGACATCTTGCCCCAAACATTCCTTCCCTCAGTTTCCTAGATAATCCACCCATCCCCAATCCCAACCCTGCCCCACACTGTACTCTGATCTCGGCTCACTTCCTCTTGACCTGTGTTGGTCTCAACCCCCTTCTGACGTAAATAAAATTGAAAAGGAAGATAAATGATGTCCATTTAGTTCTAGCTGTTCCACCTCACCCTGAAATTCGTGATCTGGTTGTTGCCTGGCTGCTCCAGCCCACAATTATCCTCCCTGAAAGATCCTATAAAGCCTCCTGCCCCGCTTTGTCCAGTGCTGCATTGGTCTGAGAGGCAGCCCCTGGACACACTTTTAATAAACCTGCTTTACTCGTGTCAGTGTGTCTAGTCTGGTATTGCATGGGTTTGGCCATCCAGATTTATCCTTTCAAGAAGGTTTCTAGCAGCATGGCAAAGCCTGTAAAACCAAAAAGGAGCCCCCTGCCCTGACTAAGGCTTGAAAACACTACATTCTCATTGTGAAGATGGTGTGGGTACCCGCATGGCAGATTAAAACCCATCTCACCTCATGGGAAAGTAAGCGCCTCTCTTGTTCATAAACTGACAGTGCTCAGAGATTGGTGAGTAGTTGGCTCCTTAAAAAAATAATGAAATGCACACGGGAGGGGATAAGATGTTTAAGCAAAAACAGCCTGGAAGTACCAAAAGAAAATGTTGGCAAATACAAATTCATTAAACTTTTCTTAAAAGAATCGGTGTGGATTATAGTCCCCTGAAACAATGGGCATATGCAGATAAAAATAGATAAAGCAAAGTTATCTTCCATTCCTGCATAACTGGAACCATAATTGTTAGAATGGCCCAAACTAATCGCAAGAGCATTCCTCTCATAACTAAGTAAAACAATTCTAGAATTCATTTGGATCAAGAAGAAACCCATAGGCCGGCTAGATGGCTCAGCTATCTAAAGAGCCTGCTTAGGAAAGCTTAGGCAGCCGTAGGGACCACAGTTCAATCCCTGGCACCACATGCTGCGCCAGCCCCGCCCCCAGGGCAGACTGAGCCAGCCTAATGGATTCAGTAAACTAGCTCAGCAGCTCAGGGCCTGCTGGCAAGTGAGAGGTACAAGTTTGAACTGCTGAAATAAAAAATAAATAAGTTAAAAGAACAGACCCCATAGAGCTAAAGCTTTCGTGAGCCACAGGAGAAAAACAGGAGGCATCCCTCTACATGAGTTTAAATTATAGCACAGAACTACTGTGATAAAAACTGTGATCTTGGCATAAACATAGACACGAGGATCAATGGCGCAGAACAGAGAGCCCAGAAGTGATTCCAGACATACTCAGCTGCCTGATCTTTGACAAAGGATCTTTGACAAATGGGACCAACATAGATGCTGGGGAAATGATAACATCTTTAGAAAATGTTGCTGGGGGCAGGGTGGGGAAATAGATAGGCAGTCTAAGAGTCAGCCTGGGAAATGCAAGGACCTACTTTTAACCCCCAGTACTACATGCCATGCCAACCCCAGAACCCTGGGCATACTGTGCTGGCTGCTGAAACCAGACGTGGTGGCATACACCTGTAATCTTGGTGCTGTGGAAGCTAAGACAGGAGGATCACTAGGAGTCTGAGCTGTGTAGTGAGACTCTATGCCAAATAAATAAATAAAAATGGTTCTGGGATAACTGGCTTTGCACATGCAGAAGATTGAAACTAAACCCATACCACGTAGCATATATTAAACTAAAGTCCAAGTGGATCGCAGGTGTAAATGTTAAGGCAGAAACTATCTGCTGGAAAATAAAATAGGCAGAGCTCTTACAGTCCTAGGTGTGGGCAAGAACCCTCTGCACACCACTCCAGTTGTGAAGTAGCAGGGCCAGCCAAGTGGATTCTAGCCAATGAAGTTTCTGCAAAGCAAATCAAACAACAGAGTGAAGGACAAACTACAGAATGGGGATGTTTTTGAGAGCTACACTTCAGACAGGGGTAGTATCTAGAATACAGAAAGAATTCAAAAGATTAGACCCCACAAAATAAAAGATCCGATTGTAAAGAGGCATCTTAAATGAATCAACACTGCTTGAAAAAAAATATGTATGACCCAACAAATAGGTGAAAGTGTGTGCAGCATCGCTGGCCAGTAGGAAAACATGCTACTTGAAATAGCGCTGAGATTTCCTCCTGCTCCGTAAGGAAAGGAATCACCATCAAGAACCGAAATAATCACAAATGCCCGCGTGATTGTGGAAAGTAAGGGACCCCGTCACCACGTTGCTGGGGAGAACGTAGGTTGGTACAGCCATGGTGGAAATCACTGTGGAGCTTCTTGAAGAGATTAAAAGTAGACTTGCCTGGCAAACACGAGGACCTGATCTCAATCCTTGGTTCCGCAAATGGATAAGTAGATAGATAGATAGATAGATAGATAGACAAATATAGAAGCTCCATTTGGTGCAGCTACTTTGTTCGAGGTATCTTTCCTAAAGAGTTAAAGACAGCATAGTGCACAGTAACACCCACACAAATGTTTACAGCAATGCCTGATAGCTGTCTTGGAAGCAGCTTATATCTCCGTCAACAGACAAATGAAGAAAGGAAATGTGGTGTCTATGCCTAGTGAAGTGGCACCCTGGTGTAGAGAAGGACCAGTGGAAGTCACTTGTAGCAAGACAGATGCACCTGGACAGTGTGACACTGGGTGAAGTAAATCCGAGGCACAGACTTATGTAGCATGGAAACTTTGAGAAACTCAAAGGACAAATTAAAGAGCAAACAAGAGAGAGAGGGAAGGAAATAGGGAGATAGACCTTTTGCCAGTGGAAAGGGAACCAAATGGTGGAGGGAAGGGAAGGGAACAAGAAAAAATGCCAATGGAAAATGTCACATACAGGCACCAACCAGGTACAATGACTATAATTGTTATATGAGGCAAATGCAAACTAAAGTAATAAGTGAAAAAAATTAGATTCATATTTGCAACCCACATTATAAAATATGGCTTTATCTAGTGTATAAAGAGCTGTTATAAAGCAATGATAGAAAATATAACAGTTCAATGGAAAAATGAGCAAAAGGTAAGAACATAAAGCAGTGTTTTCATCTTCACGCCTAAGGAGAATGATGTACATTAAAAGCAGATTGAATCCCCAGCGTGTCATGCCAGCCCCACTCTTGGGATGCACTGAGATTATGACTGAGACAGGGCATGGTGGGGCATGCCTGTGATCACAGTGCCTGGAAGGCTGGAAACAGGAGAATCACTACAAGTCCAAGCTACATAGTGAGACCCTGTAGACCCTGCACATACTATATCAAACACATTTTTTAAAAAGTAGATTGAGATGACATTTTCACTTATTAAATTGGCAAGTGTTGACATGCTTTGTAACACACTGTGGGAAAACTGCTAGTATACTATGCAGTTCTCAGCATGAAGAACAAATTCGCAGCCTCTGTCAAAATCTCACACACCCATGACCCTGTGGCCCACCAATTCCTCTTCTAGGAGTAATCATTCAGATATGCTGGTACAGGGAAATAACACAGGTATTTGCTTATTAAATGGATCGCGGGAAGAACACACTGAAAACAGCTTAAATATTGATCAGTAGGGAGAGGTAAAATAAATCAAGAAGTACACGTGCAGTGAGCTACTCTGGAGCCATTAAACAGGAAAAGGGAATTCCTTAAGTATAGATGTACAATGATGTGCAAGCTCAGGGAAACATACTTAATTTGCTTCCATTGTATAACAGAGGAAGACACATGAGCAGTACTTGCTTATTATACATTGTTCTAGTTACTTTGCTCTCCTTGCTGGGGCAAAATGCCAGGCACCCGAAGTTAAAGACTGAAAGTTTTATTTAGTTCACAGCTTGTAGAGATTTCGGTCAGTGTTTGGCTGGCTTCAAGGCAGGGTGGCACATGGTAGAGGGACCAAAGTTTATGACTGCAGAAGACAGCAGAAGCAGAGAAAGAGAGAGAGGGAGAGACAGACAGACAGAGGCACAGAGATACAGAGACAGAGAGAGAGAGACAGAGACACACAGAGAGAAGCAGAGATTGAGATAAGACTTTTTATGTCCCTTATATTGTATGCAGGCTTGGCCCTTGGGTGAGTGTAGCAGTCATATCTATAATCTCAGCATTGGACCTTGATCAATCACAAGCTCTAGATTATGATATTGCTATCATACTCTGACTCAGCTCTCCATTTCTAAGAATTGTAATTTTAGATATATTTACACATGGATACAAAAACATATACACAAGGATATCTACACCCCTGTTGGAAACATGCATATTCTTTGCTTTGAAACAACAAAGGTAGAAGCAACTTGAATGTTCGATAAAAGAGAACTAACAAATTTTTGTTATCTCCATATAGTAAAGTACTATATATCCATTTAGCAGAAGGAAAGTGTTAGAATCAGGATTTATGAGGACAATAATTTAATATGGGGCACCTAATTCATAGGATTATTTTATAACAGTCACCCCAAGGATTAAATGAAAGAGTATGAGACATAACACACTAGAGACCCCAAAAATCCAGCTGAGGTCCTAGGTCCCCTGGCAATGTCCTACATGAGTCCAGCTGAAGACCTGCATCCCCTGGCAATGTCCTCTACAAGTCCAGCTGGAGCCTAGAGCCCATGAGAATATTTCAGCCAAATCTGTATCAAGGATCTGTCCTGAGGAGGCCCAAACGTCAGCAGTAGAACCGAGAAAGTCTGTGCCAGTGGGACGAAGGATCTGTGCCATCAGGCTGAGGCATCTGAACTGGAGCCAGGAAACAATGCTCAAAGTAAAGACCAGAGCACCTTAGAAAAGAACCACACCTAATCTCAGCAACAGCGCATGTCCAAGCTCCTCTGAGGGGCGAGGATAGTTGAGCTCATATCTGGAAAGAGAGCATAACAAGCTTCTCCACGAGAACCAACAGCACCCTCTTCCCACCCCTTCCCGTCGCTAACAGCAATCCTCAGGTGTTCCACACTGAGTACCATGCCGAGTCAGTCCAGCTTGGTGTTGCAAGTTGACTCCTAGGTGTCATTCTGTCACAGGAGACAGAGACAGAGGAGACAGTGATAGAGACAGAGACAGAGACAGAGACAGAGACAGAGAGATAGTGATGATAGGGATAGAGACAAGAGATAGACGTAGCGGTAGACATGCTCGAGATAGAGACAGATAGACAGTGATGGTAGAGATAGAGAGTTAGAGATAAGAGGTAGACATAGAGAGATAGAGATAGAGCCAGAGCCAGAGACAGAGATGGTAGAGATAGAGACAGAGGTAGAGATAGGGAGATAGACACTGAGAGATATGCAGAGATAGAGTTGTAGCGATGTACAGACATATAGATATATACAATTAATACATGAAAACAAGGAAAATTAAAGTTGCAGAGCACTGTACAATCAAGCAACTTAAACATTTTTATGCATGTATGTCTGTGCGTGTGCATGTCGCATGCGTGTTATGACATTCTTGGCAAAAGGGTCAGAGCTATGTAAAGCAAACTGCGGAGCCTATTGGTTGGAGTTTACAGAAGTGGGCAATGAGTCAGTAATTTTCCGCATTATTTCGTATGTAACTGTACCATTTGATCTTTTAAAAAATCTGTTTCAAAAGAAGACTATTTCCTGGGCCGGCAGGATGGCTCAGTGGTCTAAAGCACCAGCTTGAGGAAGCTTGGGCGGCTTCAGGAACCACGGTTCGATCCCCGGCACCACATGCTGCGCCAGCCCTGCCCTTGGGGCGGGCTGAGCCGGCCATAAAAACTAGTGAATAAACAAACAAAGGTTCTGAAACAAGAATAAAAATAATAAATAAATAAAAAAAGAAGACTATTTTCAACCCTGAGAAGTGAATACATGGAAGGGATCAGGAAACCAAACCTAAACTGTAATTGGCATAAAATAAAGTGTTCAAATGGCACAACATGAGACCAGCGCATGTTACAGCGCATCCCGGACTTACAGAGAGAACTCCTGAGCAAGAAGCCTCAGATGAGGAACAGCCCGCATAGTGAACGGGGATTATTCCACCTGGAGCTCGACCTTTCTTCCTCTAGCCCAGGCTTCCCTGGGGAAATGCCTCTTCTGCTGTTAAACACACTGCTTAGAGACTGGGAAAACCTCCTTCCAAATCTATGTTCTTTAGCAAATGATCGGGGAACGCCTGCCCTCAGCCGGACCACATAAGGGACGGTGTCATTGTCCATGCCAAAGCAATCACAGCTCTTCATCAGGACGCTTCACGCTGGGCTTCGGATGGAAAATCATAGCGCTGCTGAGGGCAGCACCCAGGGGCATGTCCCTGGAGCTGTCGCCTCCCACACAGGTGGCCAGATTGCAGAAGCTAATGGTATTAGAAAAAAGCTGCGATACGAGCGGAAGGCAAAGTGCCCTTGCCCCACTGCCCTGACTGCAGTTCCCCAAGAAAGCCATTCTCCTTGAATAAGTCAGTTTGGGCTGAGTATTGGTCCTTCACGGGAAGAAATGCCCAAACTAATAACAGGAAATAGGGAGTGCACAGCTCATCCATCGGTTGCTTCAACTCTCTTTCTTTTCAATGGCAATGAAACATTACAAAACAAAAAGTAGATGTATGATATTCAAAAGTTACAGATTACGAAGATTGAAGATGTTAGACCTTAAACCCTAAAGTCTTAGGAGAGGACAATAATTGCAAGTTCTTGAAGAAAACCTGTTGTTGGGGCCTGCCAGATAGCTCAGCGAATTAAAGCACCGACGTAGGCAGACGCAGGGACCAGATTTGGATCCCTGGCATGCCGTGCAGGCCGGCAGAGACAGCAACTGAGACTGGGGATGGTGGCCCTCGCCTGTAATCCCAGCGTTTAGGAGGCTGAAAACAGGGGGACCACTATGAGTCTGATCTATGTAGTGAGACCCTGTAGGCCCAGTACTAAATATCTATCTATCTATCTATCTATCTATCTATGTATCTATCTATCTATGAAGGAAGAAAAGAAAACCTATTCCCTAAGGACTTTATTTATTTTTTCCTGGTTAAGTTGCCATTCACTTGGAAAGAAAAAAACAAAAAGGAACAAAGACATTTAACAGCCTCAGAAGCCAAGATACAAATTTGCTAACCACGCTCGCCATCTCCACAAGTACTGTTTTAGCATCTTACTGTGTGGGAAAGACATGATGAAAGGATGATACCGAGAACTCTTGGCAGTGAAGAAACCGATGCCATGGATGGATGCAGCGCTGGATTTAAAACCATATGGTACCAAAAGCCAAATAAGGTACATATTGAGACATAAAACAATTAGTGAAAAACTTTCAGAATATGAAGTCTATTTCCTGTTCAACATAAATAGAAATACAAATGCTTAACCTGTATAATTGAGAACATGCAAATTTGTTCTATGTATAAAAAGACATAATTGTTAAAGCAGAATAATAAAGCAAGCACAAGAGGCATAAAACATTGCAGTAAAGTGCATTCGAAGCATAATTACTGTCTCAAAAAATAAATTTCACCTCTCAAAAATGTTGCCTTCTATATTGGAAAACAAAGCCAATTTAAAAGTTTAGCAACATACAAGTTGAGTGAAATTACAAAATTGACAAGGAAAAACAATCTTCAAAGCAGAAGTCAATTGTTAATCATAACAGCAAGTATTTCATATCATATAATGAAAAGACACAACAGGAAAGAACATTGAACAACTCTACATTTAACGAAAACAACATGACGTAAAATAGACCAAAGAAAGCTTGTTTAAAAGGAAGGTGCAGGGGCCAACAAGGCTCACGTGGTAGAGCTCCACACGGAACGGGTGACAGAGGACCACTGCTGTGGGCTATGAAATCTGGCCACATGAGAGGTGAGGCCATCCCCGGACTGTGCCATGGGATTGAATGCATGACCTATTGACGGAGACAAGGGGTCCTCTGAATGGTTCTCATCTGATGGTTCCTCGTCGAGTCTCCCATGCCTTGTTACCCTGGAAGGCAGCCTAGAAAGCTCCCACTCACTTTCTCATTATCCCTTACTCTGGGTCCAACTTGTGTCCTCCCTTGAGGACCCTGCCCAGCCCTCTTGTGCTCCTCCCCAGGTATCTCTCCCAGGGAAGGCTTCCAAAGTTAATCTGATGTTGACATCTGCTCCTCTGAGTGATGCCACATGCACTATAATGAGACAACATATTTGGAATCTGTCTGTGCTATAGAATATTGAAGGATGCTCCCTAAGTATGCCCAGATAGGGGCAGGTGACCCTGACATTTCACCCCTCCTGTGTCAGAGGAGGTGAACCTTCATCTAGTGACTCCCTACTCCACTCCTGCCCAGAAGAATGATTGGAGTTCTGTTTTGGCAGAATCTAAAATTTTGAGAAGTCTCAAATCGTAGAGCAGTGGTTCTCAACCTTTCTAATGCCGTGATCCCGCAATGCAGTTCCCCATGTTGCAGTGACCCCAAACCAAAAAATAATTTTGGCTGCTACTTCAAAACTGTAATTTTGCTACAGTTATGATTCAGAATGGCTTTAGGCAACCCCTGTGTTTTGGTCGTTCAACCCCTGCCAGAGTCGCGACCCACAGATTGAGAACAGCTGAGAGTGTGAAAGTCAGAACACATTAACACTCATTAGTTACTAGAGGTGAATAATTGTGGAGGGTTCAGCTTGATCTAATTGCAAAGGGATGAGAGAGAGAGAAGTCAAGTTCCGCAGCAGATAGCGATGGCCCAGGTCAAAGAGGGGACCCAACCCTGGCGAAATTACAAGCGGAAACAGAAGATGAAATTTTGTAGCGGGCATCAGTTAGAGCAGCAATTCCAGAGGCCCACACATCCACTGTAATAATCCATCCAAAGCAATAGTCGTAGGCCCCTTGTGTTGTACTATGAAATGGTGGTAAGACTCTTGATGTAATCCCTGTTAATCAAGATCACCCCCAAAACAATGTGATCCTCAGGAGGAGAGAAAGCAGTTCACAAAAATGCTGCAGATTAGGAAATGAAACTACGCAATTTTAACAAATAATTACGAGGAAATTGGAAAGTGGATCTCTGTATGTTATCTCACACACAAATACATGTGCATGCTAAGTAGGTCATGAAAGTGTTGTTAAGATATCCACCACCAGGGCCAGGGAGATAGCTCTGTGGCACAAGGGCCTACCTGGCAAGTGCAAGGTCATGAGTTCGAAACCCGGTCCCACACACAAAAAAGACAAAGTGGAGACAGGAACCATAACTAAAATTTGCAGTTCTATAAAATATCCACCACCATCCTCTTAATACCAGGAATTATATCCTGCACATGTTTTAGCCATCACGCATTCACAGGAGAAATGAATAATGAAAATAGTAAGAGACTCATTAGATTTCTGAGATAACAAAAAGGCATTTTTATAAGTAGAAATTGGCTGAGAAAAGAAATTAGGATTGTAATGAAATCTATTTTAAAGTAATAAGAAGCACAGCTCTGCGTATAAAATATGATGGGATGAGGCCAGAACCATGTTTGGAAGAAAATGTACTCATTTAAAGGTCTTTATCAGGAAGAGAAGAAGAGTTATTGATAAAAAATTAATACATAACACAATTTTAAAACAGAACAGAGAATTGATCTACAGCAAAATAGAACAATAATGTGTGACTTAAAGCTATAACCTGGAAAGCAAAGGATCTGTCCTTACACAGAAGAGCTAGTTATTTGACAAGAGAGGGAAATGGTAACCCTTTGGTAAATGTCACCTAAGGCATACAGTAATCTAGTGCAGAACGACAGCGCTATGTCTGCTCTGGCGTGGCTTCTCGAGTTTAAAACATCAGTGCACATGTGTGCACACAGGCCCACAAACAACAACCCCAGATTTTCCAAGTGAATCTTACTCAGTTCTTCCTTCCTTCCTTCCTTCCTTCCTTCCTTCCTTCCTTCCTTCCCTCCCTCCTTCCCTCCCCCTGCCTCTCTCCTTCTCTCCCTCCCTCCCTCCCTCCCTCCCTCCCTTCCTTCCTTCCTTCCTGTCTTTCTTTTCTTTCATATCTTCCTTAATCATCTCTCTCTTTTTCCTTTCTCCTCCTCCTTCCTCTCTTTCTCTCTCTGTCTCCCTCTCTTTCTCTCACTCCCTCTCCCTCCCTCCCTCTTTCCATTTCTCCCTCCTCTCTTCACAAAGGCCAAGGTTCTAACCTTAGTCATCATATCCTAACTGTACAAACAAAATACTTATATTCAAGCTTCCAAGTTTTCATCTCCAGCCCTCTTCCTTCTCTTGGGCTCTAGACAGTTTCATCTAGTGTCCTACTGACCATTTCTGCTTCAGTGTACGCTAAGCACTCCTGAATCTAAACAATGGGACCCAGCCCTGCACAAAGCAGGGCTCACAACCTGCTCCTCCCCCACATCCCTTCCCTCAGCAAACAGCACTAACCTGGCTCCACCCTCTCAGGCACTCACCATCTGCATTGTGCTTGACAAGGACTCTCCCACATCAGTTTACAGGAAACCATTAACCAGTCTGCTTGCTGTGCTAAAACCAAGGTACATCTACCAGTTTTTTTATGGACAAAATACATGGATTTTGAAACGGCTACTTCTCAGCACCTCCTTTGCTATCAGTTTCCTCCACATCTTCATTTCCTGCCTAGTTTTCCAATGATTCCAACAGTCTTCCTAGATATCTTTCTGCTTCTACTTTATGTCACATCCCTGGGAGCCAGCAGGATCCTGTCTAAACAGCTCGGCGAGCTCTCACCATATAGGAAGGAAGCTCAGAGTTTTCTCTTAGATCACCACTAAGTTTCTACTCCTTTTGAGCAAATGCCAGATGCTTTTATCACAAATGGTGCACGGTGACCACCACCCTTCACCTCTCTTACCATCTCCTTTCTGTCTCCTTTGCCTGATTGTCTTTCTCCCTGGAGCAGTTACCATTACACGGAACTGCTTCGTTGATTCCTAGGGGTGTTTATTGTCTACACCTTCCTGTGGCGGCTGGAGTACTACACCTTAGCCGTGCTTCACCCCGTGGACTTTTTCTTTGGAGAGACCTAGGCAAGATGGCGGAGCAAAGCCATGGAGAAAGGCCTCACGAAGCTCACTTAGGATATGATCCCAGGGGAGCACAATAGAGAAGCGTCATGCTTGCAGTCCACACTGGGGATTAGAGCTTCACTCAGGGCTGAGAGAAGCTGAGAGCCTAACTTTGGCCCTACTGACTGCCTGCTGCACGTGAAGAGAAAGCCCGCTTCCTGGAGTGTGGGAGAGGAAAGCACCCTTTTGTCTTAGTGCGGGAACTAGGATGCATCTTTTATTTCTCTCAGTGAGGCAATCTCCAGGTATGCATGAAGTGTGCTAAATGAAACCCCCTCTACTCGCAAAAGGGGAGCTCAAGTCCAAAAAAAGATTAACAAGTCACTGACCACCTTCTCTATTCCTGTGGCACGGTGTGAATCAACATGTTGGAAAAGAAGTTGGGGGGGAGGTACTGCCACAGGCTGCAGCCCCTCAAGAACGGTGCTTGGGGCCGGCCAGATAGCTCAGTGAGTTATAGCACCTACTCAGGCAGACGCGGGGACCAGGGGTTTGGTCCCTGGCCTGCAGCACTGTCCCAGCCCCTGGGGTGGGCTGAGACAGTGATTGAGACTGGGTGTGGTGGCGCATGCCTGGAATCACAGCGCTTGAGAGGCTGAAAACAGGAAAATCACTGAAAGTCTGACTGTGTGAGACCCTGAAGACTCTGTACTAACTACATAAAACAAACAAACGACAACAACAAAAAGAACTACATGAAAACAAAGGTTCAGCCAAGAGAGAGGTTGCCTCTCTCAGCAGGCTCAGCTGTAGTGGCCGGGGGAAGGGTGATAGCCTGTAGCTTTAGGCATGCAGAGATAGACAGGCTCTGGGCACCTTTGGGAGGAAGCCGTTCACAAAGTGTTTCTGATCTTTAGCAGAAGTGGCGAGACTCAAGGAACCCACCAGGCTCCTAAATATAGATTGCTCAAACCCACCAACACTCTCACATTTTAACATAGCATTGGCAGCAAATTCAAGACTGCTTGCTGTACTAAAATCGAGCTACATTCTCCTGTTCTCTATTTAGGGACCACAGGCTTTAGAAAACTTTGAGGACAATCTGGAGAGCAAATTAAGGACATTTCAGTTCTCATTGAGGTTTACTTGAAGACTTCTTGCCCTCGAAAGAATATCACCCTAAAGCCCCATCATCAAGTCAGCCACACAAAGGGGTTGAGACGTAACATTTAGAGGTATTGTCTATTGCTAAATCTGGACAATTCTTACCCTGAATAATGAAGAAACGAAAACTAGTGGGTCTTGACTTCTGGGGATCTGGCAAGAGGAACTTATTTTGGGATGAGGACGTAGCTTCTCTCTTTTTATTTTAATTTGTCTCTTAAGAGCATAGTCTATTTCCGGGCAGGTTTCTTGTGTCTCTTGGGCTAAGTGGTTTGTCTCTTGGGCTAGATAGGCCTAATGGTAGTGGAAACTTTGAACAAAGTTAAATTCTTGAGCTTTTTTAAAACTGCATCAACATAGGCCAAGGAGGGTGCCCGGGTACAGAGTAGCTTAACTGTGATTCTACCTGAGTTCATCATGTTAATCTAATCATGTTATTAAGGGAAACAAATCCACTCTGGTTGGCTCAGGGCAAATGGGCACCACCCCAGAAATAGTGATTGAGCAAGTCTCACCTAAGTGGCATTTCTGCCTTATAAAAGAATATCAGTAGGGTGAATGTTAGAGAGTTTATTACATTTATGGCTGGGTCTTTATTTCAGATGATTTAGTATTTGGCACATGTCACTGACTTTCAGATTTTCTGTAATGAACAAGTATTTCATGGTAAAAGGAGATTCCAAGTAAGATAAGTAAGAGATAGAGCCCTTATAGCAATGGGGAAGGATAAAAATAATTAAGAAATTGTAGGCATGTTTAAACATGAGCACAATTGGAAAGAGAAGTGAAATGCATGACTTTTCATCAAAATATATTATCTCAGTATCAAATTAAGAAACAGAAAACAGCAGGAACCAAAGAGAAACTTGGATAAGTTATGAAAGGAATTAGCTGCTTGCCAGAACAGGCCCTGCTCTCCAAAATTTGAAAGTTCTTTTGAGATCTTTTTTTTTTAAATTTTTTAGAACTTTTGTTTGTTTATTTATTTATTTATTTTTATGGCTGGCTCGGCCTGCCCTGAGGGCAGGGCTGGCGCAGCATGTGGTGCCAGGGATCGAACTGCGGTCCCTGCAGCCGCCTAAGCTTACCTAAGCAAGCACTTTAGACCACTGAGCAATACTGCCGGGCCCCTAGATCTTTAGAAAGTAAAATTCTCTCTGGAATCGCCACGTGTTGCATCTCAACTACAGCGGGCATTTGCTCGCATGCCCTCTGTTTGCACAACGTCCCATGCATGCGCCCCACTTGTCCAAGTGGAAGCCAGAAGCTGCTCCTCCTGGGATCCCTGTGGTCAGGCACAGGCTCTTCTCTAGGCTTTTCCAGTCAGCTGGCCTGAACCAAACTTTAATTGCGAAGTGAAAAATCAGAGGAAGAACACCGAGTATGGGCCATCCTGGTGATTGTGCCCCTGCAGCCACCCTACCCTCAGAGTCACCGAAGCTTTCCAGGGGCACCTTGACGAGAGCATGCTAGGGTCCTAGCTCTTTGCTGCATGGAGTCCAGCTTTGTCTCTCTGTCTTTCCTATGCATGCACTCCCAAACATCATTAAATTGACTCCCATTGTGACTAAACTCTCCAGAACAGACTCTGTTTTCAGCCCTGGTTGGACCCAAACCCATGGGATTGTAATAAGAATCTTGCAGTTTGAAAAGCATGTTTTTCATCAACTGTCCAGTTCTGAGATGCTAGAACGTTCTCAGACAGTTGGAGGCAACCCTATGGAGAGGCTGTCTACCTTTCACTCAGTTTCTGCCAGGGGAAACATCCTGAAAGACAATGCTACCATTGAACAAGTAGAATATTGATGTCGATAAAATCAAGGTAGGACAGCTCCACTACCAGCAGGGTCTTACAGGGTGCCATTTTGGAAACAAAACCACTTCCATCTGACTCCACTCTCTCATTAACCCCTAGCAACCATTAAGATCTGTTCTCCATTTCTATAATTTGGGCGCACAAAGGATGCTACACAGCTGGATTTCTGAAGAGAGTCACCTTTTGCGATCTCTGTAGATTTTTGCATGCACTTCTAATTATACCTTTCCATTGCTAACTGCTGCTTCACAGTATGGATTTCCACAGTGTGTGGTAAGCAGTCACTCAGTCAAGAAAATTTCAGTTATTTCTATTTTGGCTGATATCAATGAGGCCATTAGTCACATTTGTGTGACGGTTTTGAGCTAGGGTAAGTTTTCTGTCTCCATAAAGCTATCCATTTCGTGCTCCCACCAACAGCACGAGGTTGAGTCATTCTCCATAGATTCGCTAGGGTTTGGTTGTCACTGCTGATTTTAGGCATTCTAACAGGTAGTTAGTGATGCTGATTGCAGGTCTAATTTGCATTCCTCAAACACAGAATCGCTTCTGGCTTTCTCAGTACACTTAATTGCCGTGTTTGCAACCTCCTTCGTGAAAAAGCTGTTCTTGTCTACTGCCCATTTTCTAATTGGATTGTTTGTTTTTCTAATACTGAGTTTTGAGAGCTTTTATATATTCTAGATAATAGGCCTTTGTCTGATAGGTGGTTTGTAAATATTTTTTCACAGTCTGTCATCTGGCTTTTTATCCATCTAACATGGGTGTTTGTTGAGCCAAAAATTATAATCTTGATGAAGCCCAATTTACTAATTCTTCCCTTCACAAGTTGTGTTTTAGCTCAAGTTTAAGCAATACGTCCAGTGGCGCAAAGACTTCTTTCTTCGTCTAAGGATTACAATTTTATGTTTTACGTTTAAGTTCACAATCCCTTTTGAAACAGGGTCGGTGTGGAGGGTGGGGACTTAGGTCATGACTCATTGATATGCCTACCGATCTCTAGCTGTTGTGGAATCGTGCGTTGTAGAGGCTCTTTCTTCAAACGAGTTATTCTTATCACGGCAAGGAGGAAGTTGGATGGATTCTTTGGATTTATTTATGGATTCTTTTTTATTTCTCTGATTTCTATGTCTTGATTACTGTGTAAACTTAAGTATTAAACTACATAATACCGACATCTCTGATAAGTGGACTTATCCTCCCCATCTTACTTTTATTATTTTTAAACTGCTTTATCTTTATTTATTTATTTATATTATGGCTGGCTCAGCCTGCCCTCAGGGTGGGGCTGGCACACCATGTGGTGCTGGGGATGGAATTGAGGTCCCTGTGGTTATCTAAACTTGCCTAAGCTTGTCTAAGCAGGTGCTTTAAACCACTGAGCTATCTTCCTAACCTCCACCTTACTTTTACATTGTTTTTATAGAGCTGGGTGTGGTGGCACATGCCTGTAATCCCAGCACTTGGGAGGCTGAGGCAGGAGGATCACTGTGAGTTCAAGACCAGCCTGGGCTACGAAAGTGAGCTCAAGGCCAACCTGAACTACATAGCAAGACTCTGTCTCAAAAAGCCAAAAATAAATAAATAAATAAATAAATAGTTTTTATATAATCTTTCCTTTGTCTTTGTATACAAACTTTAAAATGACCTGTATATCTACAAAAATTTCCATAAATATGCATTCTGCTGATTCTGTTTCTCTGAAGAACCCAAATAGAAGTTTTTTCTTAAGCTTGCTAAGTATTCATAATTGAATGTGAATGACATTGTATTCTTTTTTTTTTTCCTTGTTTCAGAATTTTTGTTTGTTTGTTTATTTATTTATTTTTATGGCCGGCTCAGCCTGCCCTAAGGGCAGGGCTGGCACAGCATGTGGTGCCAGGGATCGAACCGTGGTCCCTGCAGCCACCTAAGCTTTCCTAAGCAGGTGCTTTAGACCACTGAGCCATCCTGCTGGGCCCGGCATTGTATTCTTAATTTTCATGGTATATATACCAGGCAAGTCTCAGCTACATGTCCAGCCCCTAAAATAAATGGATTAAATTGTCACATACTTTGTCACATATTTTGTGGCCTGAATATTTATTGGAAAGAATATCTTCTTTTCTATTATTAGGGAGAGGACTCCATACATATTGATTAGGAATTACTTACCTCTTATGTATCTTTCCTGGTTTTCTGTGTAGTCAGCCTACAATTTTTGGAGAAAGTCCAATACAGTCTCCAATAGCAATTGTGGATTTGCCTGTTTTCTTCACAGTTCTGTCACTTTTGCCCCTCCCACTTTCCAGTTCTGTTGTTTGGTGCATACATTCTTAGGATTGTCATGTCTCTTGGGTGTTTTGGTCTGCTTATTGTGCAAAGTCCCGTTAAATGTGTAGTAATTTTGCTTGCTCTAAATTTTGCTTTATCTGATGCTAATATAACTACTTTTGTTTTCTTTAGATCAATGTCTCATTTATCTTCTCCAATATTTTACTTTATAGCTTCTATCTCTCTATCTGTCTATCTATCTATCTATCTATCTATCTATCTATCTATCTATCATTTGTATTGTAGTGCAGGGTATACACGGTCTCACTATGTAGATTGTAGTTGTAGTGATCCTCCTGTTTTCAGCCTCCCATGCACTGGGATTACAGGCACATGACACTATGCCCAGTCTCAGTCTCAATCACTGTCGAAGTGCACTCCAGTGATGGGGCTGGCAAGACATGCCAGGGATCGAACCCTGGCTACTACTCTGTGTCTAAGCAGGTACTTTAGTCTGATGAGTTATGTGGCTGGCCCTGTCATTATATTTGGGGGTAATTAATGTTGACACCTGATAGTGTGCAATATGTAGAAATTTTATGGTCATTCTACAGATTTCTGTCTTTTACTTGGAATATTAGGCCTGCCTCAGTTACTCTTCTCTTGCTGCTGGGACAAATACCTGACACCCAAAATGAAGGAAGGAAAGGTTTATTTATCTCACAGTTACTGGAGATTTCAGTCCATATTTGGCTGGCCCAAGACTGAGTGGACCAGGGCACAGAGCATCCAGTTCATGGAAGTGGAACAGAGGCAACTGACCAATAAGGACAACAGAGAGCAACAGAGAGAGTCTGTTTCTCTGTCTCTCTTATAATACATTCAGGCGATTGCCCCAGCTTAGGGAAGGCATACACATCCATAATCTCAGCAGTACTAAAACACATAACTCCAATGGATCATGAGTTAGTCTCAAACTCTAGAAGTCCCTGTCCCGTGACTGCATGAGGCTTTGGGGAGGACAAATAGACACAAACCATAATAAGGCCATTCATGCTAAGTGTGATTATTTGTACACAAAATAGGTTTTCCTCAGGAAACGAAGTAATTTATCTTTTTTTTTTTTTAATTTTTTAACCTTTATTTGTTTATTCACTTATTTTTATGGCCGGCTCAGCCCTCCCCAAGGGCAGGGCTGGCACAGCATGTGGTGCTGGGGATCGAACTGCGGTCCCTGAAGCTGCCCAAGCTTTCTCAAGCAGCGGCTTTAGACCACTGAGCCATCCCGCCGGGCCCCTGAAGTAATTTATCAATTTCATCACTATGCCACACCAACTGTCTACTGTGTCCTTTCTTTCCTTTTCTTATTTCACTGAGCTGATGTATGCTGTCTTAAGAGTTATTTGCCCAAGTCTGTTCCAAGTACACTGTTTCCAGATGGTGAAAATGTGTTTCTCCATTTTTCAGAGAGAAATGCTTAATGTAAATGAAATTTTGCACTCTGCTTTGAGTTGCCCTTGTTGACCTGGGAGATGAAGCAGAACTACATGGGCCAAACTCTTCAAAATGAGTCAAATGCTTCTACCAGTGCTCTGTTCTTGTCCTATGCCTGTCTACTGATGAATTCCTTAGTTTCTTCTCTCAGGCTCTGTGTCATGAGGATCTACATTTCCTGTGTTAGTCAGCTTTCTGTACTATAACAAGATGCCTGAGATAACTGACTTAAAATGATGCTCAAGTTTTGGAGGTTTCAGTCCATGGTTTATCGGTCTCATTGCTTTTAGGCTAATAACAAGAAAGTGGATCACAGTAAGGTCACACAGCAAAGCAACAACGTTTTCACCTCATGTCTGCTGGAGAAGAAAAGAAAAAGCAAGGGGAGGAGCCATTCACCCAATATTCTTCTCTTCATGGTCATGCCCCCAATTTCCAGAAGGCTTTTAGTTAGGCCCCACCTGTTAACTATCTCACCACCTTGCAGTGGTACCATAGCTGATGACCAAAGTTACAATGCATTGGTGGGAAACACTTACTCAAAGTAGGACATTTATCAATGCTCCTTTTCCCCTGACTTCTGCAGAAAGTGAGCCTGGGTTAAAAGGGAAGCAGTAGAGATGAAAGCAGGATGTCTCTCCTCTCTATGCTTCAGGGAATGCTTCGTTGGCATTCAGTTAATCCTCTGTTGCTGCTGCTCCCAGGTGCCAGCTCTTTCCTTACAGGTCCCAGCTTGCTGTGAAGGCCTAAGTTGTCTCCTCTTTATTCTTCTATTCTTAAAGTTCGTGACATTCTTTGTGTTATTGTTGATAATTTCCCCCTTCCCCTGATTTTATTTCTTTATGATTCATCACTTGTATATAGCTTTACAAGCATTATGTCTTCTCAGAAATCCTTCCTTTTGGGAAGATTTCAATTGCCCGACTCATCAAAGCAAGGCTCAAGTTGAACAGCTTGAGCAAGAACATCTAGGTCTCTGAGGAAACTGGTAGCAATGCAGGGACATCTCAGTATAAGATCCATTTGCTCTTTTTAATATCAGGCTACATTTAGGTACATGTGACCCACTCCTATAGTAAACATACACATCTTAGTGTAAGGAGGTTGCAGAGTTGTAAGTTTTCTGCTACAGTCACCTTTGTGCAAATCTCATTTTTATTTGGTAAAAATATCTGGTGCCCAAATGCTGAGTACAGAAGGAAACAACTGTAGCCTGATGGAAGCAGTAGTTTTCTATGTGCAAACATTTGCGGAGATGCAGTCCAGAGCTGCTGTTTGCTTTGCTCTGCAAAATCCACACACATCTCAAAGTTGGATCCCTTCCAGCTCATCAGCGTGCTGTCCTTCAAATGCTTTTCTCATTCTTATCATCTGTGGAAGCATCCACCTCAAGGCAATAAAACAGAAGAAGGAACTAAACACCAATATCAAAAGAAAAATCCCAAACAAACCAAGCAGCATCCCGTACACAAGCTACACGAAACGCTGAAAATCTACTCAGGAAGGCCCCAGATAGCTATCAAATCGCACGCTTCTTATACCCCTTTTGCCAGAGATCTCAGGATTTAGGGTGGCTGTATGTTTTGTTTCTTTTCTTATATTTGTTTATCAGAAGCAAGGAAGCAAGGGAGAGGATTAGTTCTCATAGGTTAGGGCTGATGCTCTGGCCTTTAAACTTTAGAGACTTTGAAGAAAAGAAAAAATAAAACTCAAATCAGAAATCTAGGAATATAGCTCTTCCTAGAGTGGTTTCCAAGATAGCTTTTGCTAGATTTTATTGTGATTGAGAATTAGGTAAAAAATCATTCAGCTAGTTTAAGTGAAATCTAGGATGGCAACCCAGGTTTTCCGGTGATATTCCACACAAGGACAACTGTCTTTCTCCTTCTCATCTACGAAATGTAAGTGAATATGACCACAAATGAACTGCAGTTCCTCCTTTAATTAGAGGTGTTTATTTTTCAGCTCTTTTCCTGTTGCCTGGTTCTGAGGCTTGACTCACCAGTAGATGATGGCAGAAGTTATTCTATACGACTTCCAAGCCTGGGTCTCCAGAGCCCTGTGGCTGCCATCCTTGCTCTCTTAGAATTCGGTTGCCATGGAAACCAGACCAGTTCCCTGCTACGGAGGCTGCACTGGAAGAGATCCGAGGCACCATGGCCAATAGGCCCAGCCAACCACTAAACATGGACGTCGGACCTCCCTGTACTAGGCCGCGCTGATCTGGTCTGTCATGCAAAACCAAATACGTAAATAGGCACATTCCAGCAGCACTGACATTGTGACTCCAGAGCCTGCAAAACCAACCCATTTGGATTTGGGGGAAGAGGAGTATCATTTGGAGACAACTACAGAGGAATAGTTAATTGGCATATTCTCTAAATCCTTAATAATGTTTCTGTCTTCTTCCAGGGGTTCATAGAGACAGACAGAACAACTGCTCAGTATTTTGTTTTCGTTTATCCAAAGGACAAAATCGTTGTCATTAATCTTTCAAGCAATGTGGAATGCTTGCTAAACATTAAGTAGAATCAGAGAATGCTAAATGTTTTATGATATTTGTACTAATATGAGATTTAATGAATGTAAGGCTTTAGTATAATTCCCTCATTTCTCACATGCTGAAACAAAGAAAAGAAGGTCTTTATCATCGGGCATGTAGGTGGTGTGACTGGGTTCTTCAGGGAGTTTGGCTCAGCAGGGTGTGAGCAAAATTGACTATTTTTTTCTTGCAACTATTCCTGCAAAACCTGCTCTATCAGCTTGTTCATCACCTCCGGGTAAAATCTTACACAAGTCCAGTTGTTTTTCCAGGTATTTTAGGTAATCAAACATTCTCTCATCATTGACAAGTGATTTTAAAAGCTCGTCTATTTTACCAGCCCAACCATGAACTGTTTTCTCTTTCAAAAATTTTCTCCTCCAGTTGACACTTGCCTCAGGATTGGCGACGGTCATTGTCATTGTCAGTATATCTTCTCTTTCACTGCTCAGCACCTTCTCATTTATAAAACCCATTTGAGTTTTCTCCTGGTGAGAATTTTGGAAGAAGGAAGTATGGGATGGTGGGAGGTTTTACTAGTAATCTGGCGCTAGAGCCTGTAGGAGGAGAATGGTGTCCAGTGGTTTCTGTTTCTCATGGACACTGGTGTAGGCTTTTTGAGTTCATCTTCCTTGGAGTATGTGAAACTAAGGCCTTTGGAAATGACTGACATTTCCCTGGATCACTGTTCATAATCTTCCTGCCTCTTTTCTTTTTGCTTTTCCTTCTCTTAATGTATTCAGTCATGATATATTCAGCGCAGGGTCTACAGGGTCTCACTGCATAGACTGGACTTGCGGCAATTCTCCTGTTTTCGGCTTCCCAAGCTCTGGGATTACAGGTGCGCACCACCATGTCCAGGTTCAAGTGCAGGGTACTGAGTTCAATTCCCAGTATCCACCCCCCTCCAAAAAAAAAGAAACTTATATTCTTCCTGAAGTATATGTCCTGACTCATCCTGCAGCCAGTGTTTCTCAGGAAGGAAGCATCCCAGCATGGCAGCCATATCATATGGGCCCACATAGCATGGAAAATGCACAGAGAATGCACATGTGTGAGATGCATCTCATGTGTGTTGTGTGGTCCACGCTGTGCCGTCTCCGTGAGAGCACCCTGCAGTCTCACCTTTGTAGTTCTCAGAATGACTTGCGTGTTTCCTTTATACGTGATATGATCTACAGTCATCTCTTAAACTCCCTTTTTTTAAAAATTTTATTTTTTTTCTTGTTTCAGAACTTTTGTTTGTTTGTTTATTTATTTTTATGGCTGGCTCAGCCTGCCCTGAGGGCAGGGCTGGCGCAGCATGTGGTGTCAGGGATCGAACCGTGGTCCTTGCAGCCACCTGCAGGCACTTTAGACCACGGAGCCATCCTGCCGGGGCCCTCTTAAACTCTCTTAACCAGCTGATTGTGAGAGGTAAACAGCACTCAAGGTCAAGAAAAGGAATCTATAATACCCCCAAAACTTCAATAAAGAAGCCCATGTCCATCTCTAAGTGTGCCCTAACTTCATACAATCGTCCTTCATGTTTTGTGTGATTTTTGGCCTGTTATCCTAGCTGTTAATCTATGCTTATTAGCCTGATGAAGATTTACCAAATGAATAAGCAGATCGGAGGCTTGCAGATGCAGGAGGGGACATCACCTAGCGTCTTCAAAGTGGAGAAACTGGTTCAGGATCGCTGGTCTTTGATTGGACAGATAGTTAGATGCTATGGTGTTGCTCCTGAGAACGCTGAAACAAAATACATAAGTAAGTAGCTGCAAGGGATGATAGCTATCGTTTGTTGTTTGCCTACCATACAAAAATCAGTGAACGAAGCCCATGTGATCTTGTCCAAGTGGGTGTGATTATTGTTTACTGATCATGAAAATAAGGGTCCAGGGAAACGAAGAGATTTTCTCAAGGTGCATGCAAAATACCTGACCATTAACTTATAAGAGATATTCAAACCGACTCAGGCCTGCCTTGATATAAAAATTCCTTACACTAGACCACACCACTTTTGTCTAAAGCATTCGCTGAATATATTTACAGAATACTTTTTTTTTTTTTTTTTTTTTTTTTTTTAAGTGAAGAATGAAAGAGTAAAGACTAAAAGGGAGGACTGGGTGGTAGACTCCAGGGAAGACGTGGCCAGTTGAGATTCCAAGAGAGAAGAGGAAAATGGCAGGCTGATCTCTCTTAAGAGTTCTAGGTCAGGGTAAATATGCTGCAGTAAGGAGGGCAGTCGTGGCCCAGATAAGGCTGTGTGCATCGGCGGTGTTTGTGTGTGGCTTGCATGTAGGGCTGTGTGCTCAGAGGAAAAAGAAGAAAAGGACCAGTCAGGTAGCTCAGCAGACGCCTGCCCACGCAGAGCACGCAGACTGGCGTTCAATCCCCTGCATGCCATGCGGGCCCCGCCCCTAAAGCTCGCTGAGAGGTCAACTGAGACTGGGTATGGTGGCGTGTGCCTATAATACCAGCACTTGGGAAGCTGAAAACAGGAGGATCCCAAGTCTGACCTGTGAAATGAGATCTGAACACTCTGTAGACCCTGTCCTAAATAAGGGGGGTGGGGGGAAGAAAGGAAGAAGAGAGTTAACAGTTTTTAGGACTGTAGATAAAATTAAAAACCTAAATTTCATTAATTTAGAAATATTTGCTATAGTAAAAAATACACAACAAAAAGTTGACAATTTCAACTGTTTTCAAGTATACAATCGAGTGGCATTAAATACATGTACTGTGTCACACAACCATCACTGCCATCTGCATCCAGAACCCCTCCTGTGTCTGAACTGAATTGCTGTTCCCACTAAACACTAAGTCCCCTTTCTCTTTCTCCATTCTACAGAAACTATCATTCAACTTTTAATTAATATTTTGTTTATTGCTACACGGTCTCACTATGCAGTGTGGACTAGTAATGATCTTCCTGTCTCAGCACCCCCCCACCCTCCCACTGCTGAGATTACAAACGTTCACCACCACACCCAGTTTTGGGCTGGCTGGCATGGCATTCGGTACTGGGGCTCGAGCTTGGGACCTATTTCTATGCTTCTGTGGGGATCTGAAGTGAGACTGTCTACTTCATATATATATTTACACACACACACACACACACACACACTCAGATAAATAGATAGACAGACAGACAGACAAATAGAAATTTTGTATGCAAATCCTTGGATCAACTGTTCTTTATCATTTAAACTTTTCTCTGTGGTGGGACAATTCATAGCATATTTTGTTTTATTCTGAAAATTTAGCGGGCTCAAATTGTGCTTGCAAACTGAGGAATTAGTAGCACGAGCCGCATCCAAGCATAGTGCTTCTAAAATTTAATCAATCCACAAAACATTAATCTTGCTAGGCAGGCATTTGGCTCTGTAGGTTCCCTTGAAAACAATGCTGTCTTTGTGTCCTCTTTCTCCTTTTTTTCTGATCCCTTTCCTAGAAGGTGAAATAAAATAAATGGGCATATTGAGGGTAGGGCTAAAAATATTTTTTTTAAATTTTGGGATTTCTGTATTTCTGACTTTCCAACACACTGACCTATGTGCGTCAGTGTGACCAGAACGTATTACCTATTTAACATACATAGGAAATACTTTGGGATTGAATAATGTGCACCGTCATTTTCCTTGTACAGTGACAGGTTGATGAATGAATTGTCTAGTTTGTTTTTATCGTATTCATTGTTATCGTTATCTATTTTTATTAAGTTTTTTGGTCTTATATGATTTAGATTTCGATTAGCACATGTGTGCAATACATGAAGATCCATTGACTGCGGAGCACTGGCACATGTTCAAGGGCTTATTTTTTGTTTTCAGAAAAGCGTGATAAATAACGCTATAGTTATTATTCTTTGAGGGAAGCTCTGGGCCCATTCATCGTCAATTCATTTGCGTTCACAGTAAAAGTCTCCTATTCTATGCCAATGTACTTCTTGGGTAGTTGATAAATGTTGTCAGTGGCAGATGTTCTAACCAAAGACTTAGAAATCAGGTCAGGCAGGGGTGGGAATAATTGGAGGCATAGAAGACCAGACAGAGCTGGTAGATTTTATACAAGTTCCTCATATCCTGAGATTAGATAACTTGTTTCTAATCTTTATTTCCTCGTCAATGCCTGCCAGTTTTATTCCATTTCTTTTTTTTTTTTTTTTTTTTTTTTTTTTTTTTTTTTTTTTTTTTTTTAATGTATTTAGTACAGGACCTACAGGGACTAACTACATAGATAAGACTTGTAGTTATTCTCCTGCTTGCAGCTTCCTAAGCACTGGGATTACAGGCACTCTACCACACCAAGTCTCAGTCTCCATCTCAGCATGCTCTGGTGGTGGGGCTGGCAAGGCAGGCTGGGGATTGAACCGTAGGTACGGTGCTCTACCTAAGCGGGCGCTTTAGTCCACTAAGCTGTCTGGCCGGCCCTTCCGTTTCTAATTTTGGAATTTAACACATCTTGCTGGTGTCTTAACATCTAAACTCAGCCTTAATTCTCAGTTTTTCTATTTATGTTTCCCGAAGAAGTTCCTTCTTTGCAATCTCCATGTGAAATCCACTTTCTTTCATAGCCAGCCAATGTTGGAAATTATAAATAACAGTCTGTGGCTATGTTTTAGATGCAAAAGTCAAAACATAGGAAATAAATACGGAAAATAGACTAATGGGATTGTATCAAACTAAAAATCTTTGGCACAGCCATGAAAATCATCAACAGCGAAAAAAGAAGCTACTTGATTTGGAGAAAATATTTTCAAGTCAAATATCTCTCCCCATCACCCTTTGAGACAGGATCTTCCTAGGTAGTCCAGGCTGACCTTGAACTCCCGACAATCCTCCTACCTCAACCTCCAAAGTGCTGGGATTCCATGCATGCATGAGCATACCTGATTGGCAAGTCAAATATCTGCTAAGGGGTTAGTGTCTAAAATATATAAAGTACAAACAATTGAAAAAAGGGGACAAAATAAATTAAGTGGTACCAGCTCCTGTCCACAGACCAGCAGAAACACACAGTACAGTTGTGCAAACCATCCTGCTTACGTACAAAGACAGATCTTTTACTCCCACTTCCTTCTCCTCAACTCAGTAACTCTCTCCTTTTGGATAAGTTCATTCCCTTTTCCCAGTGTCTATTGTATCCTTCAGATTCCATTTTTCTCTTTCAGGTTCTCACACTAAGGAAACAATACGATGTTTGCACATGCGGGTCTGATTTGTTTCACTT
The DNA here is from genome assembly GCA_004027025.1 of Myocastor coypus. Lineage (NCBI taxonomy): Eukaryota > Metazoa > Chordata > Mammalia > Rodentia > Myocastoridae > Myocastor > Myocastor coypus. The sequence continues at coordinate 10,749 of PVJA010012391.1, read as the reverse complement.
AAAGTATGTTATCTCATTGCTGGGGGCTTTCAGGTTAGCTCAGTGTTTTAAGCACCTGAGTGCGCAATCCCAGTCAGGCACAGGGGATGGTGGTTCGATCCTCACACTCACTCTTAAGGCAGCATGAGCCAACCAACAAAACAAAAGAACAATAACAAAAAACCCTTCTCTACTTGTGTCCATTTACTGACAAAAGACTCAAATTTATCCTGTTTTACAGTGGAATAATAGTCCATTGTGTGAAAACACCACATCTTCTTTATCCAATCTTTAGTTGATGGTCACCTGGGTTGTCTCAAGGATGTAGCCATGACAAATTGTGCTGCTATACGCGTACACATATATCATTATGGTATGAGATTTTCAATTGTTTGTACTTTTATTCTACCTAATTTCTTTCTTTTTTATTCCTTCTTTCAAGTGTACATGCATATATCTCGTCATTTGAATACCTGTTTGGAAGATAGCACTATATATTACAATGAATACTGTGAAATTCATGACTTTATTAAGTGAAATTCTGCTTCACTTGTAGTTTTTGTCTGAATTCTAATTTGTACTGTCTTTACAATTTTTTAAAGTCAGAAAAATATATACAAAGGAATCCAATAACTCAACAGTACCAAAACAGACAACCCAATTTAAGACTGGGCAAAGCAGCACATTGTTGTAACCCCCGCTCTCTGGAGACTGAAGCAGGAGGATCACAAATTTCAGTCTAGCCTGTGCAATTTAGCTTCTTATCAAGATTCTGTCTTAAAATAAAAACATTTTTTTAAAATGCTGTAGGTGTAGCTCAGTGAAAAGGCCTTGGTTCAATATCCAGTACTGGGGAGGGGGGGCAGGCAAAGTATCCAAACACATTTCTCAAAACGAGGTTCATAAGTAACTAACAAATACTTATAAAATTGCTCCACTTCACTAATTCACTGAAGAAATGCAAGCCAAAGCATACTGAGATGTCACCTCACACCTCAAAGAATGACAAGCATCAAAGTATTGAAAGACAAATAGTATTTGTGAGAACCAGAACCCACAGCAATCCTTACACACTGTTCGTGAGAAGGCAAATTAGTACAGTCTTTTTGGAAAACGCTTCAGTGGTCCCTCAGCATATTCAACAAAACCTACAACAGGACCCAGCAATCCCACTCCCAAACACAAACCCAAATGAAATAGAGCAGCGTGCTACGGTGACACCTCCCCGGCATGCACTCGGTACACCTCCCTTCACAGCAGTCAGGACAGAAAATTGACCTGGGAATCCACTCCGGGTTGAATTCGGCTGAGAAGTCTGGGCATTGGCATACCATGGAGTGCTGTTCAGTCTTTTAAAAGAAGGGTTTCCCGTCGTGACGGATGAGTCTGCAGGATATTGTGTGAAGGAGAACAGGCTGGGAGCTGAAAGACAAACGCTCCATGATCTCACTTACATGTGCATGGTGAAAAGCTGAAGCGATAAAAAGGGACATTGAAATGGCTTGTGCCAGAGCGGCAGGGCTGAGAGTAGGACGAGAGGCTGTGAAATTTCAGTGAAGAAGGAACAAGCTCGAGAGACTGATTGTACAACATAGTCACTAGGGCTCCTAATCATTGTTGAAAACTGTAAAGAGAACAGCTTTTAAGTATTCTTCCCTAAAGAAAGCATGTATAATATATATAGTACATGTGCCTGTCACTTCGATTTAATCCTCTGACATTGGGCATGTATTTCAGAACAACGTATTTTATGCAATATTCACACAAAATTCACCTTTATCAATTAAAATGAGCCTTTTAGGGTCTACAGAGTCTACAGGGTCTCACTACACAGGTAGGACTCATAGTGATTCTCTTATTTTCAGCCTCCCAAGTGCTGAGATTATAGTTGCGTGCTACCATGCCCAGTCTCAATTGCTGGCTCAGGGCACCCCAGGGGCAGGGCCAGCATGGCACACCGGGGATTGAACCCTGGCCTCTGTGCTCTGCCTAAGCAGGCGCTTTTGTCTGCTGAGCTCTCTGGCTGGCCCTAAAATAAGGAGTTTACCATTCCTTAAGAAACTAAAAAAGCCTGTGGGCATAGATGTAGGTTAAAGGACCCGACATGCCTCTAGAGGTGCAGGTGCATGGTCTAGGTTACATGCCTCGTGACCTGCCTCTTCAGACTGGGCCCCAGTTCTTACTGCAGCTCCTTCAGGATTAGCTCAATTGTTCTGTTACGCTTGCAGGTAACTGATGCAGTCTGGTCAGGAGAGGCAGCTCATGGGGAGTGCACTGAGAAGAACACCTCTTCCTCCCCGCTTCTCTGTTCTCTCTGCTTCCTGCCCACCAGGAGGCAAGTAGCTTTTCCTCTGCTCTCCCTGCTGCACGCTGCCCTGCTGTGCCTCCAGTGGACCATGGACTAAAAGGTGTACAAACTGTGATCCAAATCCCCCACTCTTTGAGTGTTGGGGATTTCAGCTCAGTAATTGGTAGGTCAGGATTCAAAGTTTCCAGGCACCTTGCCCCAAACACTCTCTTTCTTGGTTTCCCAGGCACCCCACCCCCAACTCCCTCCCCCTTGGTCCCACACAGAGCCAAACCCCAAACCACAGAACCGGCTTTGACCTGGTCAGCCAACCATGAAAACTCTCCTTGGTTAACATCGAAGGTCCCCCACAGACCAGGCAGCCTTCCAAGATTAGCTCTCCCTCAGCTGTTCCGGACCCATCCCTGAAACCTGTGATCTGGCTGTTACCTGGTTGTTCCAGCCCATCGTTACCCTGCGTGAAAGATCCTATAAAGTCTCCTCCTCCTTTGTTCGCTGCTGTCTTGGTCCACTAGACTGCCAGCCTGCTGCATGCCCCCAGTAAATCTTCTATTTGCATCAGAATGCCTGGTCTGGTCAATTGTGTGGGTTCAGACCTAATAGTAATGACAAAGTAACTGAGACAAAGTAGAGCTGTGTGCTCAAGAATTAGGAGAAGGAGGACTCCTCAGTCTGTCCCACAACAAGACCATCCAGGGAAAGATAGTCTTCAAAAGCAAAATAGACAGAAATTTTCACTATAAAAAAACTCTCCAGAGTGTAGGGAATTTTGTGTTTGGAAGGTCCAATTATTAAGGCACCACACTCATTTCTAGTGCTTTTAATTATTACTTTTATTTTATTTTATTTTTAATTAATTAATTAATTAATTAATTATGTTATGGCCGGCTCAGCCTGCTCCAGGGGAGGCACTGGTGAAGCATGTGGTGCTGAGGATTGAACCTCGGTCCTTGTGGTTGCCTAAGCTTGCTTAAGAAGATGCTTTAGACCGTTGAGCCATCTCACCGGCCTAATTTTTACTTTTGTAACTTTGGGTAAATTTGCTGTATTTCCATTTCCCTCAGCTTTCTCAGTTTTAAAATGGACAAAATAATTGCCCTCAGCTCCACCAAACAGTTGCTCTGAGGACCAAACTAAAAATAAATACACAAAGGATCTAACGTATTCTTGGTACATAGGAATTGCTCTGCGAAAGCAAATATTGATATGAAGCAAAGATCTTAAATGAGAATAGAGGAGACAGAACATTTAAAGCAAGCAGAAAGCAGTCTGCGAAGATAGATGTGGTGGCTTCTCTGTGACCTTAGCTGATAATTCACCTCTCCTGACCACAAAGCCCTGAGTAGTAGTTGTAGAACTCAACAGGCTGGGCATGGCTGGACGGGGTTGTGGGGAGGATGACCCATCTCCAAGAGGACAAAGAACACAACAGGAAATTGTGCTCCGCTCGCAAGTCCTGTAACAAGGGAAGAACCTAAGGGCAGGTCGCAGTGGTTGTCTGCAGGGCTAATGTCACACAGCACCCGCCGGCCACACTGCTGCGTTTGCCAACGCCATGCTCTAACCAGCTGACCTCCTCAGCTGCCTGCTTGCTCTTATCCCATCTGAGGCGTCCCTGTTACTATCTTCCTGGGGAGAGACAGTCGGCTCAGGGGACTCATGGACAGAGGAGGAGGGGGAGGGACCACAGCTGGAGGGAGGCAGATGCTGGCGCTTGGTGTCCGTGGCTGGCTGCCTGAGGAAGAGAAGGTCCGAATGCTTCGCGCCTTGGTGGACTGAAGACATCCAAGCTTCTGGGCCTCGAGTTTCCCTCAGGCGCACCCCACCCTCCCCCGAAGCCAAGGCTCCATCTTTGTCTGTGGCTAGAGTCATTGTTCTCTTAGCCCTGAGAAACACAACTTGGCAGGCGTCCGTCCGTTCAGCTATTAGAGCCCTTCCCACCAACCGGTGGCCGCGGCATGACTCTTGTGTGACGCCACCTTTCTAAGGCCTTCCTTCCCCTTGGCCACCACCCTGGGCCAGGCCCTCACTGGCTCACTTTGGCAACACCGACATAGCCACTGTCTGTGATTTTTCAGTTGGGCAGGTCCCCAATACCACTTCAGCCCTAGATGTCATTTCAAACTGTCACACATCTGTCAAAGCGCCCATCGCCCCCGTGCCTGATGTTCTACTGCATGAAGTTCCAGCTTTCCTCACGAGCATCTGATGCTGTACAGGGTGGCCCCAGGCGACACACAGGCTTTCTCCACTGCTCCATCTGTGGAGCCGTCCTGCCATGCACACCTCCAGCCCAGGAAGTGGATCTCGGACACGGCACAGTGCTTCTGCTCTAGGAAATCTTGCCAAGGTGCCCGTATGAAGGCCACCCTAGTGCAGTCCACTATCTGGGATGAGGACACAGAGATTGGGGTGGGATGGTGCTCTTCAAGGTACGCTTGCTTTACTGAGGCTGCATGAAGGAAAGAGTTTGCAGAGGGAGGCTGCGTTCATTCCTACGAGCATTTATAAAGTATCTGGGGTGAGTGGGTAGGAAATAAGTGCCACATCTGCAGGTATTTGGAGGTCAGGGCTGGTAGCCAATAGGACGCAGAACAAAGAAAGATGGCTCTGGCTTCTCTCCTGAGAAGCTGAGATAAGCAGGAAGGAGAGGCCCGAGTGTCACCCACAGATAAGCGAGCTCCTCCCAGAGTCAACAGGGCCAGTGTGGGGACAGTGTGGTAGGGGACAGAAGTACTCCTTCTCCAGGAGCATGGATCTGGGTCCAGGGAGAAGAGAGGCAGGCCACCTGCTGTATCCCTGACCCAAGCACTTAGAGCACAAGCAGGACGGGTCTATAGCACGTGGGCTGGAGGAACGGCCTCTGGTGGAGCTGGCTGAGGAAGGGGTGGGGGGGGGTGCGAGGTGGGGGAGGGGCACAAGGAAGGACCTCTTCTTCTTCCTCTTCTTTTGCCTCTCCTCCTCCTCCTGCTCCTCCTCCTCTCTTCTCTTCTTCGTCCTCTTATTTTTTT
>PVJA010012390.1:0-52162 GCA_004027025.1 Myocastor coypus | reverse complement strand
AAAAAAAAAAAAAAAAAAAAAAAAAAAAAACCTCACATACATACCAATTATTACCTTAGTGATGTTGCTCAAAATGTACAAGAACAAGTCCATAAGGCTCCCTGAAATCACAGAACTCCCTTAACAGATGAGGAGGACAGAAGCACAGCCTTCTACAGTATCCCAGTGGAGGTGGCCAACATCTCCTCCTCTGCAGCCCTGGGACCTCTCATGAGTTCCAAATGGCCAAAAAAGAAAACCGAGACGCTGACTTGTCAGCAGTCAGACTGGTACATCAAAATTCACTGCAACTAGTAGAAAAACAGAGACATTCCATAATGAATAAAGAGAAAGCCCAAGGATTGGTTCAAATGCCCAACATTAACTATGGGAGCAATAAGAGAAAGTACATGCACCCAAGTGGCCGTCAGAATCTGCTAGTCCATAATGCCCAGGGGCTTGGTGATCCACTAATCCCAGGTTTAGACTGAGCAGCAAAGTAAATGAATTAACAGCTCATGAACTTGCAAAGAAAAACAAAAGGATACCCTGTACACATAAGGATCTATAAATAGTAAACAATTATGTGCATGTTAGTAAAGTATTATATGTGTGTGGTTGTTAAATTTTTATTACCCATCTAAATTCTCAAAGTATTTTTATTCATGTAAGATTAAATATGAACTTTAAGATGATGAAAACAGCAACAATTTTAATTAATCTCAGGGTTCTATCAGAAGTACAAAAAAAGAAAAGACTAGTTCTCTACTACTTTCTAAAACAAATACCTTAGTGTCTTAAACTGTATATGATTTTTATATACTCAGCTTTGCTTTTCCTGTATTTTACAATACAAACAAGACAAAAATACCTTTAGGAAATATTTGCTAGAAATAAAGGTAATACCAACACTGAAGAAATGTAAACACCTACACAGAAATCAGAACATACTATTTTTAGCCAAAACCCAAAACCACCATAGCATTTTTATGGCTTATAACTGAAGAGACCTTTCAAACCAATGTCCCCAACTTCAACAATGAGTCACTTCAAGACTGACAGATCATAATCTAATGCAACACCAAAACTGAGATGTCACAAAATGTACATGATTACTTAAAACTACACCTTCTAGTAAGGCATTCACAAAAATCTTATTTGCTTTTCGAAAAGTGGCAGGATTCCAACAGACTAGTCATTGATGTGTATTTTTCTTATTTTTATTATGTGTAAAACATCATTCTTACAATACCCTGTGTTAACCCTTTTCCTCCCAAATTATATTTGCTTGAAGCCAGGGATCACAACTTCATTATGATTAAGTTCAGGCCCCAACGTGCCTCCACTACAAAAAAGAGAAGATAAACCCCTAAAATGGGGGAAAAGAATTGGGCAACTGTGTTGACCTTTTTTAACATAGCATAGCCAATCTAAAGTTATAAATGAAACAAAATATTCCTTTATCAAAAATTTCTCAATCAAAAAAAAAAAAATTCTCAATCTAAACACATAACTGAAGTGCCAAGGAGATAGCTCAGCAGAGTAAGAGCTTGTCAGGCAAGCACAGGGTCCTCAGCTCAATCCCCAGTACCAATCAATCAATCAATCAATCAATAAGACACAGATGTACATAAAGTGTCTAGGTTTCCAAATATTGGAGAAAGTGTATAAAATAATCAAATACTAACCATGCTTATACAACAAACTCAAAAACTCTGCATGAACATTTTAGTGTTTTTCTAAAGAATTTATCATTACTCATGTAATGTAACTTGAATTGAAATGAAATCAAACCACAGAGTTAAACTCTTAACACAAAATAATCATTCTGAGAGTTACTGTCACTGGCATCTCTCATCTGGTTTTCTACACTGGAGTTTGATTCTTCTTATTAGTTCTTAAGCAGTAACTGTGAGCTACAGATTCTCAACTGGGACTTAGAATCTCTGTGCCTTGCAGAGGACTGTGACAACAGAACCACAAAGGGCTGCTGGAGCACTTTCAAAGAGGAAGAGACAGATTTCAAAAACAATATCCCTTTACTGATGCCAACAGCAAAGTTCACTTTAACGGTTCCCTTTCTGGAAAACATGGTAATCCTAATATACAAAAACAAAATTATTTAGAACATCGACTATCAACTTTATTATTTGACCCACCTAATGAGCCTTTGTCTTTTTATCTTTGTGTCCCTGGTGCATACATGGTTATTAAAACACAGTACATGTGTGTCATATTAAAGTCCAAATCTGGACTGGAATTGGAACTTGGGTACTCTACTCTGAATTTCATTCCCAATCCCATTTATTTATTTACTTATTTACTTACTTACTTACTTACTTATTTATTTATGGTCTTTTTCAGACAAGGTCTTGCTATGCATATGCAATTCAGGCTGGTCTTGAGCTCACTTTTATAGCCCAGGCTGGTCTCGAACTCACACTAATCCTCCTGCCTCAGCCTCCCAAGTGCTGGGATTACAGGCGTGCGCCACCACGCCCGGCTCCCAATCCTTTATTTTTAGACAGAGTCTCACTAGGTTTCCCGGGTAGGACTGCAAGTTGAGAGTCTCCTGCTCCAGCTTCCCAGAGTGCTGGGATTATAGGCACATGCTACCATGCCTGTCTTGTCTGAATACTTCCTATATACAGGGAGAAACACAGCCACTTCATGCTAACCTTTCACTGGAGCTCACTTGAACAAATAGGACTCAAAACCAAAAAGAGAAGAAATCTGAGGAAGAGTTTCAACGTGAAGCTCTCTTCCTAACTGAATCATCAATAGTGTATGAGAGTCCAGTTGCAAATATGCTGGATTCTACAGCAAAGTTCTGTGTGGCTGCACTATTCTGACCCTTGTTTTCATCAACAAACATAATATATGAAATCATACCAAAGTCACAAAAGTAATACTCTAATGTGTGTTAAGTTTTGGTTTTGCTTAAATAAAAGATGAACCCCTTCTCTGGAGTTTGGTTCCTTTCTTATAAGAATAGTTAAGTAATTATAAAAGATTCTAACCCATTTTGTTAATCTATAATATTATGCTCCACACCTAAGAACATCTAGACCAGTGGTGGGGAATCTATGTGCAAGAGTGTGTTGCTTGCTATTCCTGAAACCTCTAAAAGGTTTATAATCACTGATGTACACTGTGAGGCAGTTTAAAAATCAATGATTTGTAAAAGAATGAGTAAGAAAACTGATTAGATGTAAATTGAGGGAAGAGAATAGAAAGAAACTGCTTAAAGTACACAAAGTATCTGGTGGCATGGAAGAGTTTATGGAAATATTATTCAACACTTAAAAAAATGAGCTCTCAAGTCACAAATATATTAAAGAGCTGCAAATACACACTGTGACATTAACAAAGCTAATTTCAGAATGGCTACGTTACCTGATTCCAACACTGTATTTTGGATATTATGCAAAACTATAGAGACAGTGACAAGATCAGGGGTAGCAAAAGGTTACCAAAGCTAGGGAACACAGGAGGCGAAGGATGAACAGGTGGACCACTGGGATTTGTTTTTCAGGCAGTGAAACTAAATTGTATGACCCTGCAATGCTGAGTAAATGTCACTACACACTGATGAAAATGTACAGAATGCACTTGACCCATCAACTTAGACAAATGTATGACACTGAGGAGTAAAGTAGGGGTGGGATAAAGCATGTAAGAATACACTGTTTCATTTTTTCAAAAGATTTAAACTTGTTAAGAAGTGAAATCTATTAGAGCCAGGAATGGTGGTGCATGCCAGAAATCCCAGCACTCTGGCGAACGAGGCAGAATGTTTGCGCAGAATGTTTGCAAGTTTGAGTTTGGCAACACATTTAATGAGACCCTGTCTAAATATAAAAAAAATTAAAAAGGGATGAGGACATACCTTTGTGTGAAGGCCTTGGGTACAATTCCCAGTATCATGATAAAACAAAAACATCTGATTCAAAAATGAAAGTTCTACAGACAGTATTGATGGTTGTACACTATTGTGAATAAAATTAATTCCAAAAGATCATACACTCAAAATAGTTAAACTGTCATAGGCAGCCTTATTTTATTAGAATATAATTTGGTCAGTCTAGGGAGAAAATGCTAGTAATGAAGAATAGTCCAATGCAGAAATCTAAGCTGTACATAGAAAAATTCTTACCAAATATTATTCCACTGCAGTTAAGTGAGGTTTAACTTTACTTTTCAGTGCTCCCCTGTGAACAGAAGGAGTGTCTTGAGAGATTCCAAGAGCTTCCTGGTTTTAGTCTTAACAGAGGACTAGGATAAATAACAAGTTGATAAAGATGTTGAAAGGTGGAAAAAGGAAGGTGAGCTGCTTAGGGATCTCAAATTTGAGGAAGAACATGGTAATGAGTCCCTCAGTTATTATCAGAAAGCTTCAATGTAAAACCAAGAGGCATAGAAAAACTAAACTGCCAAAAAAGTCTGTTCCCTATTAGCTTGGCACCTTCCCCCAAAAAGTAAACCAACAACAAGAAACAGAAAAGTCTGCCCCACTCTAGCCTATCACAATGGAAAAACAACTCCACCCTCCCCTTTCTCAGGGGAAGTTACATTTCCACTCTAACCAACCTCCAACCCCAACCCCTGTTCTGCTCTATGCATTCCTGAAGGCAGCCTAATTCACCTACCCATGGTGAATCAAGAAGCTGGGCAGGCTGCTCTCCCATCATCTACCAAGTAGATACAGATGTTGCTCTAAATCCACTGCTGGAGTATTTCCAGCAGAGTAAAACTTGGAAGCTCAATTACTCTTAATTGAGTACTATCTGTATGATACAGGGGTTAAGCTGAGTCTCCACCCACACCTGCTGCAGTGAAAGTGTTCAAGTCTTCAAAGCAGAACTAGTCACCACTGGACTTGTGGGTAGGAGTCAGGAAGGAGTTGACCTTCAACTTGCAAACAGCATCAAAGCAACTGACTAAAGCAGATCAACTGAAAGCAGGTCAGTGTTTTCATTCTGTGGTTCAGAGGAAAGCTAGAACTCCATGCCACCCAACAGCAGAGACTGAAAAGGCAGCATTGAGCGGGGCTGGGCTGGTCAGCAGTCCTACTCCATCTCACTCCCACCCCCAGTGTCAGCAGAGCCCAGAAGGTAGTAGTGTCTCAGGCTACTCTGCATCAACCAGTGGAAGTAGTAGGATGTAGAGTTCCTTGGCTTTGGACTTTCCCCCGTATAAGCAGCATCAGGTTCACCAAGAAATGGATCCTACAACTGAAATCAGAGACTCAACAGTGCAGCAAGGAGGTGGCCCATTCCACAAGACAGGCACCAGCAACTGCCCACCTGCAAGAAGGCAGTATGAGCCCCTATCCCACTCTGAGGTGGTATGAAGCAAAGGATAATGAAAGGCTGAATATATGCACTCACCAGCCTCATACTATGAGACAGATTTGAAGCTTTTTTTAAAAAGTAAAAACCAAGATAATTCCAATGTTAGAAATACTTCACAATGGTTTTAAAGGAGGCTTCATAAACATGCTTCAAAACTCTCAGCAAAGAAACATAGTTTTTAAAAATCAAAGCAAAATTATACACAAAACAAATTTGCTGAATGGACTCAGTGCTAACATGGAGACTGGCAGGAAAGCTCCAGGCTCAGTTGCTTTCCTACAGTTCTACCAGGTAATTACAACACAGTAACAAACATGAGGTCCAGGACATACTGTCCCATAAGAACCTCAGGCTGAAGGAACTGGAGAACCCCTCAGAAGCAGAAAGGCCACTCTTACCTCATTCCTACACAAGGCCATAAACTTGAACAGGACTCTTTGGACAGACACTTCCCTGAGGAAAATTTGAAGCCCTCACCTGAGAGCTGCTTTGTTTACCCAGAGGAAAGGATCATTTTTAATAATGGAGACAAACGATCAAAGAATAGACAGAAACAATCAAAACCTGCTCTTCTCTAGTATAATCCACTAGGAGCAAGCTTTTAATAAAGTATTCCTTCTCTACAACCATCCACCTCTTCATTAAACCTTGTATTTAAAAAAAATGCAAGTTTATTTATATTAGCAGGGCATCACTTCTTCATGAAGATTATCACGTCATGTAAAAGCTACAATAAATAAACTTATCTTTTCTCCTATTAATCTGTCTTGTTACATGAGCCTAAGATAGATAAGGAAAAAATACCTTTCCTACTCTACATATGAATTCAAGAGAAAAGTTCCCAAAAACAATTTTAGGACTAATATTGCTCTGATACTGGAAAATATACTACAAAAATACCAAAGTACAACAAAAGCAAAATATAGAAAAGGAAATGGCAGGTCAGTGTTGCCAATGAACTTGTATGTAAAACTCAGTAAAAATTCACAAACCCAGCAGTAGATTAAAAAAAAAAAAAATCAGACAACTGGCCAGTGGCATTTATTCCAGCTATGCAAGGCTGTTAAAGTATTTCTAAACTGATCAAAGTAATCCACCTTATCAACAAATTAGAGAAGGCATAGGAAGATATAATAATAGAAAATGCATTTAACATAATCCAGTATCATTTTACAACTAAAAATAAAATCTCTCAGCAAGGCCCACTATACTAGCTATTCCTACTGCATGGTAATATAGGGACAGGTAGGACAAGCACAGTAAAAGTAAGTTAGCATGAACAAGGAAACAGTAGCAAATGTTATTTTAGATAGGTAATCTAAACTCAAGTGATCTCTCAAGGAGTAATATGAGGAGAGAACCAAGTAAAACCAAAAATATCAGGACTAAAGGGCTAAAAATTCTGTAAGGAGCAAAATGCAAATGATCCTTGGGGGAGTAGAGAGATTTGAAGGTTTAGAATCCAACTATATTGCCTTCTTACTCTGATCTCTTTTCACCATAAAATACTACCTATATCTGCAATAAAAATCGAGCCCATGGTATTAACTTTTACAAATCATTTGAATTCACCTCACTGCCACCTTTCCATTGTAAGGGCAGAAAAATTCTGCACTATAAAATAAATATTCTTTAATAACATACAATAGCTATCTCATTGGTGCTTTCTTTGAAAATAACATCAAGGGCCCAGCGGGATGGCTCAGTGGTCTAAAGCGCCTGCTTGGGAAAGCTTGGGCGGCTTTCAGGGACCGAGGTTCAATCCCCAGCACCACATGCTGTGCCAGCCCTGCCCTCGGGGCGGGCTGAGTCGGCCATAAAAATGAGTGAATAAACAAACAAAGGTTCTGAAACAAGAAAAAAATAAATAAATAAAATAAAAAATTCTTAAAAATAAATAAATAAATAAAATTAAAAAAAAAAAAGAAAAAAACATCAAAACAATTGCGTATGCAAGGTCATTACTTCCTAAGCAAATAAAATCATACTGGGCAAAAGTAAATGTAAATTAAAAGATTTGTTCAAATACTTGAAATAGGAATTTAATTTACAAGCAACAAAGGCACAAAACATTCTAAGAAAGAATTAAAAGTCAAAAATAATGCATTGTTGTTTTCCATGTGCCCTTTTCATACATCACAACTGAGTCATTAAAAATCTTTAACTGAGTGTGGTGGTGCACACCTGTAATCTCAGCACTCAGGAAGCTGAAGGACTGCTGAGCTCCCGACCAGCCTACACTACATAATAAGACCCAAAACCTGCCTAAAGTAAAAAAAAAAAAAAAAGTCCTAAATTAGAACAAATCCTTTGAAATATCAGTCTCTAAAATGAAAAAATGTATTTTTTAATTTTCAGGTTCATTTCAACTAATAAAACATGGTAAAGATCTGATCCATTCACATTTTGAGAGGTAATGTGGTTCCCTTCAAAAGAAGCAGGCCTCAGAAAATCTCATAAGCCAACTGTGTTCATTTTGCCAAGCCTACAGAGGAAACTATAAAACAGAGTTTGTATAAGGAGAAATGCAATGGTCTTATTTATCAGAAAATGTGAAGTATGATTTCTGTATCAATTGCCCTAGACTGAAAGACCACCCAAAGACATTTTCACTGGTCAGTGCTTACAAAATGAGAAAGTCCTTGCTACAAGAAAAAGCAATCCTCTTTTCAGAAGAATCTGTGAAACAAACCAAAAGCCTGAGCAACCCTAAAGCATCACTTTCCTCATGAATGTTCTGCATAATGATATTCTTAGAGCTTTAATAGATGCTCTAAAGAATAGATTTCACTGTCAGAGTTGAACTATTACATAAGTTTCTTTAAGAGAAACATAACAGGGCCAAAATGACAGCACAGTGGTCTAAGGGCCTGCTTGACAGGCACAGGAACCAGGGTTTGGTCCCTGGCATGTCCCACTGGCCCTCCCCCAGGCTTGCTGAACTAGCCACTGAAACCAAGTGTGGTAGCACACACCTGTAATCCCTGACCTGGGGAGGCTGAAAGCAGGAGGATCATGACAAGTCCATAGTGAGATCCTGTATCAAATATATATAAAAGAAAAAAAAAAAAGAAAAAGAAACACTCATTTGTTACAGCATTAGTATGCACAACATAGTATATTTCCCAAATTGTGAAAAGAAATAAAAATTTAATGGAGAAAAAAATCTATATTTCATATCTAAATCTTTAAAAATATTCAAATCCTACCTTTTGAAAAGCGCCTTTTAAATCCAAACTAAAATGAATGAGAAGTACTATGTTGGTTTAAACTAAACTGTGGAGGACTGGCCAAATAGCTCAGCAGATTAAAGTGCCTGCAAGCAGGCATGGGGGCATGCTGAGATAGCAATTGAGACTGGGTGTGATGGTGTAAGCCTGTAATCCCAGCTCTTGGGAGGCTGTAAACAGGTGGATCACTATGAATCAGTTCTAGTAGTGAGACCTTGAACACGCTGTAGACCCTTTCATAAAATACAAAACTAACTAAATAAATAAAGCAAACAATGGAGCCAGGGATATAGCTCAGTGGCACAAGTACCTGCCTGGCAAGCAAAGGCCCTGAGCTTAATCTCTGGTATAAAAAAAAGTAAACAGTGGGTTCAGAACAAGACAATAAATACTATACTTTCAGATCTGATATAAAAGTTGTACAACTACTATGCATATTTCAACTTTATATACAGACTAATCCACTGTGCTGCAACCTATGTGAAAAGTGGTAACCATAAGGAAACTCAATTAAATCCCAGAAGCTCAGTGGAGTTCTCATCAAAATATATAAATAGTAAACAATTATATAAAAGATGCTCAGCATATGTCACTAGGAAACAGCAAATTAAAACAACAATGAGCTACCATTATATACCTATTACTGACTAAAACCCAAAACACTGAACGCATTAAATGCTGCCAAAACATGCAGTAAAAATGCTTCAGCCACTGTTGTGGGAGTCTACAATGAAAGAGTCACTTTACTTTGAAATATAATGTGACAGTACCTTAAACGGTTAACCATATTGCTATACAAGCATTTAACAAGCCTAATGCTACCTAGCTTCAGAGATAAGGCAAAATTGGCCAAATATAATGGAATACTACTCAGCCATAAAGGACAAACTCCTGTCACACACAGCAATGTGGATGAAAACAATAATCAAAATGATGAATAAAATGAATCGGGTATAGAAAAGAAATAGCACACAGTTCTACTCAAATGTGGAATCCAGCTAGGGCTGATGATACACCTCAGCAGACTAAGTGCTTGCTTAGGTAAGTGCAGGGTGTCAGGGTTTGATTCCTGGCTTCACATGCTGTTCCCACAATGCCCCACCAGGGGTGTGCTAAGCCAGTAAAGAAGTCCAGTCCCACAAACAAGCCTGTAATCTCAGCATTAGAGAGACAGAAATCAGGAAGATCACTATGAATACAAGCTATATAGTGAAACCCTGCATAAGAAAAAAAATTAAGAAATCCGAGCTACAGAACTAGTGAGTATAACAGTGGTAACCCGGAGCCAAGAAAAGGAAAGGTGAGGGTGGGAAGAGTTTAAAGTCACAGTGAAATAGAAGTGTGTGTGTTCTACTTGATAAGAGGATAATGACAGCTAACATTATCAGGCTATATAAGTCAAAACAGCTACAAAGATTTGAATGTTACCAAAGAGTAATGGTAAGTGCTAGGTGAAATACCAATGGGTGGCTGAGGCAAGAGGATCACTAGAAGTTTGCGACCAGCCTGGGGACACAGTGAACTCAAAGCCAGCCTTAACTCAGGAGACCCTGACTCAAAAAAAAAAAAAAGTTTATAATGATCAATAACCTAAATATCTTAACTTGATCAATATATCATGTCTAAATGTACCAATATATCACACTATACTTCACATGATATACAATACAATTATGTTCTGGAAATAAAAGTTCTAAATGTGTGCTACATATATTTTAAAAGTTACATACTCTTACTGTATGACCCATCAAGTAAATTACTTCAAAATTACTCAAGCATCCAAAACTTACTAAACACTGCTGTTCTTAACAATTTTATTCATGAATGCCAAAACCTGAAAGCAACCAAAACATCTTTACTAAAGCATAAATTATGGTATATCCACATAACAGTATGATTCAACCATAAAAAGAAATACACTAACCACCACAAGGTATGGAATAACCAATGGGCATTCCTAAGTGAAAGAAATCAATATAAAAAGGCCAGACACTGTGATTTCAACTATGTGACACTTAACTACAGAGAAAGTAAAAACATCAAGTGGTTGCTGGGAGTTCAAATGAAGAATGCACAGGGCACAGAGTTATTTCTAGGGAAATAAAACTGTTTGATATTCCAATTGTGGCTATATGTCACTGTACCTTTGTACATGTGAGAAATGTAAGGAGTAACCATGGACTTCAGCTAGCAAAGAATTAGTAATGACTCCTCAATGCTAACAAACTGAGGATTGAGGCAGTGAAGGAATAAAAAAAATTCTTCATACTCGGCTCCATTTTTTGAAACACAAAAATGCTATAAAAAATAACTGATGTCACTTGCAGAAAAATGAATGGAACTTGAGACTAGCATGTTAATAAAGTCTACTTATTTCATCTTAAAAGAGCAATGCACACTTAAACTTCAAAAATAAGGGACAGAGCATGGGAAACTAGTAGACTTTAGAGATGGGAAGGATATCAAGGAGAGAAAATAAAGGTAGCAGGAATTGAAATAATCAAAATATGCTCTGTACAAGTAACAATATACCAAAATGAATTGCAATTATTCTACACTATTAATTTGTACCAATTTTTAAAATACTAAAAAGAATGCCTGAAAGTAAAAAAGGACCCTCAGCAGGAAATTTCTCTACATTGGTTCATGAAAATAATATAACTAATCACAAATTCTATTACTAAGACCATTTCAAATATAACATCAAATAAAAGCAGAGGACATTACCTCAACATGCCCAGTGTCCATCCCTTAAAACAATCCAAACCATGGATTGCAAGAAGTATTTAGCAGTTTTCTCTTTTTAATAGTCCCACAAAAAAGTATACATAAAAGTTATTTGAGGAGTAATCAAAAAATTTCTGTTTCTTCTGGTAATTTACTAATAAATTATTTAAATAGTGCTAATCTTAGCTCCCAGAAAAAAAACACAGTATAATATTTTTGCCACATAAGAGAGCCAAATTTATTCCTTGTTTTCCTATTTAGTATTTACCAACAAAGTATTTCCTTATGATGATTAATGTATAAAAACTGCCTATTAATTATCACAACACACTAAGGTGGATCACTACTTCAGAGAATTCAACTACAAAATATGTAGCAAGTCAGAAATATAAAATTCCAAGAGATTTAAGATATAAAATTAGTAATTTTAGTATGACAGGTATAAATAATGTAAAACGTTAAGAAAACGTTTCCTATTCTCATTGTTTCCATTATATATGAAAGTTTTGTTATGATCAGCCCAAATTTTCTTAATTCGAAGAGAATGCTTAACACAAAAGTCAGGAAGAAAACAAAACATGCCCATCATTTTTTAAGTTGAGGACTCATTAAGGAACCATGGCCATTATTTTTTTCACGAAATAGTGAAGCTAGGAGCAGGTAGAGGTAGTTCCCAGTGTAACAACGTACATTTAGAAATAAGCACTGTTCTTGAAACTTCTAACAAACAAACAGGAGAAAACATGTATACAGTTACATATGTTATATAATATTTATAATTAGGTCATGATCAGAAAAGTTTAAACACCTAAATAAAATGTTTTGAAATTTCCTTCCAAATGTAAAATGGATGTTTTCATTTAAAAAGATGGTTCAGTATTTGAAGACTGCATCACAAAAGTCAGACTGTATATTTTTTTTTACAGCAAGTTGTATAATTATTTTATTATATATTACAGTATGATAGTAACTGAAATAAAGCAAACAGTAAATGTAGCATACTTGAATCGCTGGAAGACATCAAGTCCGTCTTCCAATCTTTTTGTCAATCTATTTTCTATTTGTTTTTCTAATTCATATTTCTGATTTTATTTTATTTTTTCACTTATTTATTTAAATTTAACAATGGTTATATTACATATTTTCATCATCAGATCAGTTTATATTAATAGATAAAGGTATATAAGATTGATCAAACAATTAAACATTAACACTTTCAATAAACATTATTTTTTTCCCCCTTTCCTTTCCTTTTTTTTTTTGTCTTTTTGAGACAGGGTCTCGCTATGCAGTTGAGGCTGGCATTAAGTTCACTTTTGTAGCCCAGGCTGGTCTCGAACTCGCACCAATCCTCCTGCCTCAGCCTCCCGAGTGCTGGGATTACAGGCGTGAGCCACCACGCCCGGCTTCCCCCTTTCCTTTTTTAACAGTTGACACATTGCATATTGTCCTCACAATAGTTCTACAAAGCACAGTGTGTGGGCATAACCCACCTCCCTATTGATGTTGCTAAGAAAAAAAAAAAGAAAGAAAAGAAAATTCTTCTCTTTGAATTAAGAGGAAGCAAATGCATACATAGTCCAATGTTCTACAATTGCAGGGGACCACCAGTGAAGCTTGCAAAGTTGGAGGCTATTGATCCAAGCCTCCTACAGCTCATCTCATCAATCTAGCTCTGTGTTTCATGCATTGTAATTAAGCTTTTGTTTTGCTGAGTGATCAAGGGCAAGTCAAAGCCAGACCTGTATAACAAAACATTCACTTTTTGTCTCTTCCAAGGTCAAATCCCCTCAGAATTAAGTTTGGGACCATATACAGTACTTTGTAGAACTGTTGTTAGTGTCAGCCTTTGGGACGAGTCACGGCCATTGCTTGGCCAGTTTGCTTTCTGTGAAAGCCTAAGAGAATGTTTTTCTCTGGGTGACTCTCCTTAGACTCACTATAGTTCATTTATCCCTTTCCTCTGAGATCCCATAATCTCCTTGACCAGAAAATTTGAGAAACCTCTGAGCTATATGATATTACAGCACAGGTTCTCTTATATCCTGAGTCCTTACTGACCTTCAAAGGCTAGGCCCAAAATATTGGCTATCCTCATACCCCTTCTTTTTCTCCAATTTTTGGTCTGTTAACTTACATTCTCAACTCGCCAGCAAAAAAGCTTTGTGATACTATTACTCTATACAGACTGTTATGTTAAATAATGAAATATTTTAACAAATTCTTCTTATGTCCTCCAAGACATAGGAAAGATCTGGTACTCAATAAATACTTGCCCATGAGGAACAATTTTTTTTTCTTCCTGTAATTCCTATTTAATAGAGTTTGCAGTAGATTAAATGGGTTAATACATGAAGAACACTTAGAAAAACCCTAAGGAGATAATATCTAAGGCCAGTCTATCAAACTTAAAATTCTAACTCTACTACCACTCGCTAGTAGTATAGCCTTGGCCAAATTACTTAACCTTACTGTACTTTAGTTCCTCATTTCTTTTTTTTTTTTTCTTTTTACTACTTTTAATAAGAAATAACATTGAGACAGTTTCAAAGCACAGTGGGACATTCACAATATGATGCAATGCATATTGCTGTGCTTGTAGTAGCTGTTCAAAGTACAAGAGGCAGACATGACAACTTTTCTAAACACTATTGGTACAAACATTCTTCTCCTTGAACTAACAGAAAGTAGTTGTATACATAGTAGTTGTATTCCATAATAGTAGTAGGTTATCAGCAGAACTGGCAATGTCAGAAGCTGTTGACTTGAGTCTTTTACAGCTCAGCATGCTAACCTGGCTTTACTTTTTATGCCTCGTGGTTAAACTTTTCTGCTGAGTGGTTAAGGCCAAGTTAAACCAAGACCTAGATAACAAAACATGTAATTTTTTATCTCACAAGGTCAGTCAAATTCCCTCAGGATTTACCTTGAAACCGTGTACAGCATTTTGTAGAACTTTTGTCACTGTCAGCCGTCTGGATAAGTCACAGCCACTGCTTGACCAGTTTGTTCTCTGTGAAAGCCTGATAATGTTTTCTCTCTAGGTGACTCTCTTTAGGCACACTAGCCATCCTTGGTCCCTTTCCTCTGTGGCCCCATAACCTTCTTGAACAGAAAAATTTGGGACACCACTCAGTTATAGGATGTTACAGTATTCTCTTATATCCTAAGTCTTCACTCAGCTTGAAGGGCTAGGGCCAAAATATTGGCTAAACTTGTAGCCCTTCTTTTTCTCATTTTTGGTCAGCAAACTTAGGTTCATAACCCTCCAGAAGAGAAGCTTTGTGATACTATTACTCTATAACATAGGTGCTTGAGCTTAACATCATTGTCTTTCTGAATATCAAATGCCTTAGATCTAACAATGTATTCTTATCAGCTTTCTTAGTGACTTATTTCCACAGTTTATTTTACACAGAATTGAGAATGAACCCTTAAATAACAGACAGATTTTGACACATACCAAATATAACTCTGTAAACATAGTTTTGAAATTTTAGTTATCTAATCATATTAAATGAGTCTTACTTTAAACACACACAGAACAAAATATCTATGCTCCACAGTAGAAATTTAAAGTATCAGGTTATACATGTGGATCTTGACCTTTCCTTTCTAGTTTACTCATTCATTATGAAGTAATGACACACTGGACTTGGTGAGGCATACTTGTAATCCCAGCTACTGAGAAGGCTGATGCAGGAAATCCAAAGACTAAGCAACCTTGTCTTAAAATTTTAAAAGGGTATGATGTGTACACTTGCCTAGCATATGCGAGGATTGGGTTCAATTCATAGTATCACAGAAAAGAAAAAGACAAGGAAGAGTAGAAGAGGGGAGAGAAAACATTTTTATTATTCACACATCTTTCCACGGTTTATTCAAGTGTTTCACACATAACAATTTCATGATCAAAAACACTCTAGCAAAGTTTACATTATGTAGTTTGTTTCAAAAAATTAATATATGTACCCCTTGCCTCAAGGAGAATCAAATATGAAAGTTAGCTGACATGAAAAATATATCTACCATGAAAGTTTTGCTAGTTGGTGTACGGAAAGGAAAAAAGAAATATTTGTTATAGGGGCTGGGGAGATAGCTCTGAGGCACAAGTGCCTGCTGGGCAAGTGCAAGGTCGTGAGTTCAAACCCTGGTCCCACAAAAAATATATATATATATTTGTTATACATTCATAAAGTGTGTATTTCACTTAGTTGTTTAACACAAATGCAACATGCACAATCCAAAAAAGACCTTTCAAATGTTTTACTGCACTGGTAATCATTTTCCATTAAAAAGAGCAGAGTAAAATTATCATTTAAATCTCTCTGAGGGGGCTGGGGAGATAGCTCCATGGCACAAGTGCCTGCCTGGGAAGTACAACGTTATGAGTTCAAAGCCCAGTCCCACAAAAATAAATAAATAAATAAATAAATAAATAAATAAATAAATAAATAAATAAAAACAAAAATAAAAATAAATAAACTTCTATGACTAAATTGTTGACATTAAAGTAGTTTACTTTGCAATGCCTTCTTAAAAGCACGCAGCAAAACATATTGGCTGGGTACATATTTAAATAATGAACAAGTGCCAATGTATAGCTCAGAGAACTAAGTGCTTATTTAGGTAAGCATAGGTTCAATCCTGCCCCTGCTCCCGCCCCCCTCCCCCCGCGTGCACTGAGCCCAGCAGTCCGGGTATGGTGGGGCATGCCTGTAATCCCAGCACTAAGTAGGCAGAAATTAGGAGTATCACTATAAGACCAAGCTGCATAGTGAGACCCTGCACGCGCGCACACACACACACACACACACACACACACACACACACATTTAAATAATAAATGCATGAACAACAAAATGCAGATCCCTAGAGAGGTATTCAAGCTAACACACATGTGATTCTAGAGGAACATGCTGCATGGGTATGCAACAGAAAGAATACAACAGAGAAAGAATACAGTTTTCTGCAATATAGAAAATTGAACCTACTGTGCTATTTTATTAGTGTCTTATGTCAACCAGATCCAAACCCAGTCTCGCCTCATCTCACAGTGCTTACCCATTTTTACCCCAAAAGATACTCACTACTCTTGTAGCAAATTTATCTGTCTTCCTGTTCCCAAATCATAAAGGTATATTAAAATGTTTAAACTGCTGTGAAAAGACCTATAGATAGCAATATGATGATTTTCAGTTGATTTCTGTAGATCTAATTCTTGGGCAATGCAAGTTTCTGCAGTATAATTAAATTTTATGTTAATAAAAAAATCCATTGGCAGTGAAACCCTCTTTAATTGTGGCAAGGAAATGGAAAGGACACAGAATGAGGCTTAATATATAAATACATACCAGCCATATAATACCACAACATGTTACACAACAATTTCATAACTAGACAAAAGTGATGAGGAAGTATGCTGGCTCAAGAAAAAAGAGCAACAACCAGATGGTACAACTCATGCCCCTCAGAGGTAAGCTATAAGCTATAGATTTTCCCTTCAGCCTGGCAGTGGCTGGCTGGGGCCAGAAGCATTCAGCAGCCCCTTTCTTGTGGTTTGCAGTCAAGAGCCACCTAGTACTTTACACCCAGTGCCCTACAAATATAATTTTTTACCTGCACCATGATATGAAAAGAATTATAAACCACCAAGAAGTAACACATTTTTGTGAAATAGTAGTTACACTGAGAAAGAGGATTTGTTTTCATGAGTGTAAAGTGTGTTATGCTAAATTAAAATCATTACTTTGATTGTGGTTCATATTATGAGTTTGTTTTTAATTTCTAAGTTTATTTGAATTTTATACTTTTATTAAATTTAAATCCAATAAGGAATTGCTATGTAGATTTTGTTTGTATGCATTTCATTAATATTAGCAGAAAAATGTTTATGTTAAAACTAAAGCCCACAAAGATTTCTTTTTGACTTTTAAGTGGGAGATGCACAAAATGCAGTGAAAAACCACTCAGATCAGTGGGTCTGAGTTTAAAGATGAGCTTCAATCCTGGTCCTATGCCTCACAACTTCTGTGCTCCTGGACAAGCATGTTGCAGATCTCCTCTCTATGCCTCATTTTCTCATTTGTAGTCACTCTTATCCAAAGAAAAGTCAAGTGGTGGATTCAGAGCCTCTAAAGTGATAAAACTCAGCACAACCTGCTTATAGAGTAACAAACATTTATGGTAAATGGATACTGGATGGGAAAAGAATGTTTTATGCCTATGAAAAGAACATTTAATCCATCACAGATGAAGTGATAATGTAAATCTGACATTATCTCTGTGACAGTATTCCCTCATTTAAAAAGGGAGTAGGGGTCAGTTATATTGCTTCAGCAAGACTCCTACCGTTCTAAAAATACTGTCCCACAGCTGTTTAAAATTTATTTTTTTAGACCATAGCACCACTGTTTGGTTGTTTCCAATTTCTAAAACCACAAATAGTAAAAGTGTACTCAGTCTACTGCAAACATAAATAGCAAATGCACGCTTCAGCACTTTTTAAAGGATATGGAAATTGGCAACAAAAATGCAGTTCATGTTGAAAATTTATGATGGCCCTGCCATATTTCTTCAGAAATACAATCAGGTAAAAATTAGGAAGATCTCTTACCAGCTGGGTGGTATTTTTATGTTTTTTCACTTATACTTTCACTAACTGAAAGACTCATTATGCAGCCTCTGGCACTTGATAAAATAGAGCAATAGTACCTTTGCTAAAACCACAGTTTCTTTGGTTATGTTTAGCATTACACAAACATCTTTCACCTTAGATATCCTTTTGCACTGGAGTGTTTAATTTTAAACTGACTAAAGGGAATACCTTTTTTTCAGGTTTCTGGATATAAGTAAACAGAAAAATTTTATCTTTATGACTTTTCAAAGATTACATATGTTTCAATTATTAAGGATTTGGTGCCACAAAAATACTGTGAAAAACTACTGCTGAACGATGACAATAAGACTATGAGAAACATAGGAAGACTGACTCATTATGTTGCTATAAATTTTATTTTAAAAAAGGCTATTTACATTATATGTAGAAAGCCACCACACAGATTTAACACAGCTTCCCTAACATGAGTATAACCTCAGTTTCTGAGAATGAAAAGAAAAACATTTGTTATAAAAGATTAAAAATAAATAACACTTAATGTTAAGATCAATAGAGCAGTCATTTTGTCACTAGAATTATGCAGTACTTTTATTTTTCATTCAACAGTAAAATTCCAATTGTTACAAAAAATAAAAGAGTATTTTTTAACCTTTTGGTTCATTCAATAAAAACGTGCTAGTACCCACTAGGCTGATGCAGGAGCATCACTGGGAGTTCAAGGCTAGGTCAGGCTATAAAGTGAGTTGAAGGCCAGCCTAGACTAAATAGTGAAAACTCAAACAGACGAAAAAAAAAAAAAAAAAAAAAAAAAAAAAAAAAAAAAAAAAAAAAAAATTGCTGAATTAATACTGAATAAACAAGGGGATGAGAAAGGAGCATATGTCCATTTCTTTTTTTTTTTTTTCTTCCCGTTTTTGAGACAGGGTCTTGCTATGCAGTTCAGGCTGGCCTTGAGCTCACATATGTAGCCCAGGCTGGTCTCAAATTCATACTGATCCTCCTGCATCAGCCTCCAAAGTGCTGGAATTACAGGCATGCACTATCACGCCTGGTGCTCATTTCAGTATTTTTTGTTTTTCTCCAAATTTTTAAAAATGAAATCAAAACTGCTAAATCTGGGTACAGTGGCTTATGTAGGTAGTCCCAGGTATTAAGGCAACTAAGGAAGGAGGATGGCTTAACTACACTTCTGGCCAGCGTGAACAACACAGGGAAACCCATCCCAAACAGAAAAATTTGTAAACAGTCCATACGATGAACTACTTACAGGAATTCAAGGGGGAATAAATTGTCAACGAATTTGTAAGTGACTCTTGCTTTTCACAAAGTTCTTCTTTTCTGCATTTATATAAATCATGCTTAACCAGTAATATTTCAAAAATTTGCTAATTATGTTTTAACCAAATTGGATGATCATTTGTATGTCTCTTATAAACTCTTAAACTAATAAAAATAACAAATCAAAATATGCAATATATATAATAAAATTCTAAAGTGAAATGAATGAGAAAGTTCTGCAAAATTTGCAAAACAATTGATTTTCATTTTCTAGCATACTGCAAAGAAAGTCTAAACTATAAAACTAGTATGCTTTTCATTTTTAGGTCTCCATGTAAATAATATAAGCAGGGCTTCTTTCCTCAAGTCTCGTACTAGGCATTTGATTTTGTTAAAATAATTGTTTTTCTTTGAATTTGTAAAGTGAAAGCGAACCCAAATGCCAAATAAAATCTTAGAAATTGCCCAAATTATATGACTTAAACATAAGATTTTTTCTCCTGTTCAGTTAGCATTTAGACTGTAAATGTCTAAAATCATTCACATGCAAATTTCTTTCAATGCTGTTCAAATAATATGAATGCTGTTCAAATAATATAAACTTGGTAATTATGTGTATCGCTGAATTACCTAACCATCTCAAAATTCTCAATTTATCTTTTGGTCTGTTGAACCAGATAGTATGTGAAACATGAGCTGCTTTAAATCGCCCTTTGTTACTATAAAAATGATACGTCATCATATTTTCCTAAAGCAAGACCTGGTTTAATCAATGTGAAAGCCAGGAACAAAATATTATTTTTTAAAACAGCTTTTCTAAATGGGAAAATATATTCTCCTGATGCAGTATTCTGATTACAACCAGGATCACTGCCACAAAAACTGAATATCATTTTGTACTGAGAACAGGAAAAAAAAATGAAAGTATAAATTTCTACCTCTTTTGCTATAATCACAAATACTAAGATGGAGAAAAATATAGAATTAAATACTAGCAGCTAATGGAACACAGTAACCTTTCAATTTAAAGCTAGATGCTTTCTTTCTAATATCTCATAATATCTTTTAGGTAAAATATCCCCTCTCTTAAATTAGTCATGAGGGAATACAGAAAAAGAGAGTGAGAGTGAGAGAGAGAACTGCTAATATATTAATTTGCTAAGAATTACTTGTGAAAGTAAATCAAATTTCAGAAGCTAGAAATAGCCATGTAACAATGAATCAACATCTCATCTATATTAGCACATACTTCCATTTCAAAGTTGATGAAATATTTTGAAGAAACTAATTTAATCCTAGATTATAAGAGCTGACAATGATCTTGGACTACAAAAGGTACTATACTGTGCTTTTAAATGCTAGACACATCTTCAGTCACAGTGGGTTAAAATCACATTACCTACAATTAGAACACACGAGCTACTGCTTCTTAATTATTACTATAAAATAGCTGGTCTTTTTAAGTAGACACACTAACTTCTAACTGCAATAATACTTTTAAGCTCAGAATAATCCAACACTAATTCATGCCTTAAGAACATATATAAAAAAGCAAGAGAATAGCTACAAACCAATACAATTAAAACATCTGATTTCCTGTATTATTATTTCTCTTAAAGATACATATGCTACTTTAGAGCATATTAAAATCTGACAAGTAAATACATCTTTAAAAAGCTGTCATCTTGGGACATAATAGATTCTCTCAAATTAGAAATACATACAATTTTATATTTTAAAATAGTCAAAGATCATAAACTTGAATTATTTTTAAAAACGAGTTTAAAATATTCTTGTTATACTGAATTAAATTTATGTACAAGAATAATGAATATTTCTAAAACAGAGTTAAGTATATTACTATAAGCCAGAAAACATTCAGGTGAAGTTTTAACTATTTTTCAAACCATTCACAACTTAAACTATATACAAATAGTGTAACTTGAGATCTACTCTGGTCACTTGAAGAATGACCAGTTAAAACATGAACCATCACAGTTCAACAGCACCTTAAATAATTCTACAGAAGACTGTTTTTTGCACATTTATTACTTAACCACAGTAAGATCACTTCCTGGGCTTTTTATAGTGAAAAAAGTCACTTGTTTTGCATCAGAAAATATAACAAAAATACTTGGCATTCTGATAGACTAGTTTTCGTGCATAATGGTTAGGCAATAAACTCTACCAAATACTCAGGATTGACATCTGCAGGTAATCCAATAGTCAGATGATAATTCTTCAGTAGTTTCACAGTAGCATAATTTTTCACATTACTTAAAGCCACTGTTAAACATGTAACACATTTTTCTGTTTCACTGTGGCTATTATTTCTATCTTTAACGCTAACAGTAATATCTTTTATCTGTTCAGCAGTAAAAAATGATTTCAGAATTGAGAAATATTTTCCTTTTTTGCAGTGTATGACTTTGAACTCTTATTTTTAAGAGTTCAGTTAAACATTATGTTTCCTTTAAGAACAAAACCTTATTTCAGTCTGTGGATCAACCGAAAATAAATTTTCTGTTCCAATGTAAGTCAGTCAGTCTGAATATGATGACTGATTCATGACGCAGCTTCCATCCATACAGACATCTGCATGTCTGTATGTCTATGTAGATGGAACCACTTAGTCGCCGTCACACGCCAGATAAACCAGATCAGAAACTGTGAAATTATCTCTTCTATGCAACAGACGAGAAAAATAAGAAGCAAAGGTATAAAGGGTAAAACCTGTAATTTTAAAAACTAGTAAATAATATACTGTAATGCAAAGTTGTATAACATTTTCTATTCAATTCAGCAAAAACCTTAATTGAACATTAAAATTTTAATAAACTTCAACATATGATCATAGTGTTGTTAGGTTTATGGGATGCCACTGACTTCATTTACCCATGTAGTTACTACATTATACATATAAATAACACATATATATCTCATCTCTAATAATTACTAATTTTTAAAAATTAGTAATTACTAGTAATTTAAAATTACTGAAATTACTAATGAAAGGTAAGTTTTCCAGTGTTAAATTTAAAATCAATGCATTAATGGAAAATTAACCCACAATCAAAATATCTCCTAAAGCATGTTGTTTTTCCTTATATTTTATTTAAATTATAAACATGAGTTCTTAAAACTGCACATTTAAGTACAGCAGATATAGTAATCTAACATATAAGCTAGAGTACTTACTATGTGCAAAATACTACTGTAGGTAACTACTTTGTATTTGTGACCTCTGTATTGTTCAAAACATCCCACAATTTATGGATCATTTTTTAAAGGCACAAAAGGTTTAAATAACTGAGAATTCATAATGTTATTAACTGGCAGAGAGTTTGGTTCCTAAGTCTACATTCCTAAGGAACCGCCCTAAGCTATCTCCCCAGCTCCAGCACCATAAATTTTAAAGAAAATTATTTTATCTGTAATAAATAGGAATTCTGTTATCCCCTACATTGAAAGCAACAAAATCAAATTAATGTGTATCACTATTGAATTGATGCATACCTATAATTCCAGCTATACTGAGCAACTTCCCAACTTAAAATGCAGGCAATTTATTCCAAGTGGCATGGTTTGTTGTTCACTTAGAAAAGTGTTTTATTTCTTGTTCAATGAATAATGCTTCCTATTTGGTTAAATACAGGAAGTCACACAACCAGTGGAATGTGATTATCTGTAACGAGTTAGTTATTCCATATTCCCATTCAAAAATAAATTAATGTATCAACACACTCTATACTGTTTATACAAACTTTAAAATACTAGCTAGTTGAGAGTGAAAAAATATAATTAGGACAATTTCATACTGTGCATAATCATTCTTCACAGAATTATGACACAGTATGGAATGGATTACAGAAAATGTATTTCACACATGCTATTTCTCATTGAAAAGAAAATACAAAACACAATAAAGAGACATTCTAGCCAAATCTTCTTTCAAATCCAACATTCATGAATGTCACTGTTACTGAAAGACATTTTCAAACAGATATCTGTGGACCTGGATTTTGTTTAAAATAATATGTCTTGCACATGTCATCCAACTAAAACATTCATGTTCTTAAAACTTTACCAAACTGCCTTCAACTTAGTTTGCAAAACTTATACTTTTGTTTAGTTTCAATTTATAATTAAATAGGCTCATAAAATATTATCAAATTTTCATATTATATTAACATGTTAAAAAGTACAGTATGCATACCCAATGAATGTTTTATATCAGTGATTTCTACTTTGTGAACCTTTCTAGACTGATCTTTTTTTTTTTAAAAAAAAGAATTTTTAAATTTTATTTATTTTTTTCTTGTTTCAGAACCTTTGTCTGTTTATTCACTCATTTTCATGGCCGGCTCAGCCCCCCGAGGGCAGGGCTGGCACAGCATGTGGTGCTGGGGATTGAACCTTGGTCCCAGAAGCTGCCCAAACTTTCCCAAGCAGGCGCTTTAGACCACTGAGCCATCCCGCCGGGCCCGTCTAGACTGATCTTTATATAACCTTTTAAAATGGTACAAATCATGTAAGCTATTTTATTATTAATTTCATGTTTTTATTAATTTCATTTTTAATCATCAAGAACAGGGAATCACATTTGCAAAATCAGATGTCAAAAGCAATGCCATTAATTTCTCATACTTCTTTCAACTTACCCCATAATTAGAAATTAAAAATGAAACACAATTAAAATATAAGAGCATAAGAATCTTTTAATTATATATTTCCTAGAGCTTCGACAAACCTATAACATTTCAAATAATTATGAAATTAAAGTAAGGTTCAGATCCACGGTGCATTAAAAACAAAGAAACTGCAGAAAAAAAAGGAGAAATAGAAAGAGCATAAAGATTTTCCATGTTCTTAGGGAAAAAAATTAAAAACTAAAAAAAAAATGCACACCAATTTAAGATTACTTTTTATTTGATAGTAAAGTCAAAAGCATTTAAAAAATGCACAAAAATTTAATCACATTGGTTTGTAGTTACTGACCTTTTGTGTAAAACAATTAAAACTGTCAGCAGTAAATACTTTAAAAACCCTGATATTGAAAAGCAATATAAAATTACATTTCTAAGAACACACTAGTATAACCGAGGTTACTTGTACTTTGCTCTTGCTTTCAGGTGTGATTATTCAGAATATTGAAAAAATTATTCTATAACTTGGGGACATACTACAAGTACATGTGTACACATAGAAAAATAGCTAGAGACCAATTACAGAGCAATTCAGACACAACATAGTAAGGTACAACTGAACAGAAATATCGAAAGATTATAGATATCTGACGGTACACAGGATGAAGTCTTGTTCTGCAGTTTAGAGGAAGGCTTCCAAATGAATGAAAACACATATCAAGGAGTACAGGACAGAACACAAGAGCAGGTGAAAGGCATCTATACTTCAGCTAGGCCAAAGTGTAGCAGTGGAAATAAATGTACAATGTAACAAAATAAGGAATTGAAAACAACTACAGAATTGTTATGGATTTGTTTTTTGATTTGGTTTTCTAGGGTTCTGCTGGGGACTGAACATAAGGCCCCGTATTTCTACTAAGCTACATCCCTATTCCCTGCAAAGAGCTTGATTTGCCAGAAGTGTAGAACTGCCAAAGAATGAGATGAGGGGTAGATGATGGAAAGACACATTTGAGAAAAAAAAGGAACCTGATTTTATATGTGCTACATGAATACTGCCCGCATATTACATACCATGTAGAGATACACAGTACTGAGCTACACATACAAATTTCAGTGATGGGATCTATGTGGATTAGTCAGAAGCTGCTGGGTAGATCCTTACTATTTGAAATCATCTGACTGGATGTGGTAATCTGTTGATTAAGAGGAGATAAGTTTAAAAATTAAAATCCAGTAAACTCGTTTATTTACACATCCAAGAGTTGACTAGCAAGCAGTAGGCAAGAGATGAGAAGTGACTGAAGTAAAGGAAAAACCGGAACAGTGAAGTGTTCTAGATATCAATTGAATGAACTCTTAAAGAGCTTGATCAATTGTGTCAACTGCTACTGATACATCAAAGTGGAACACTGGAAACTGACCACTAACTTTAGCCATTTCCAACTCTCTGGTAAATCTGAGAACAGATTTTGTAGAATGACAGAAACAAAGTGAATTCAAGAAAGAACCAGAAGATAAGCATGGACAAAGTGAGTATACAACTTTCTTCTGAGGAATTCTATTAAAGAGAACAAAACAATACAATGGTAAACAAAAATAATAATGGATTAAGATATTAAAGTTGCTGTACCTATTAGTTGTGTAAAATGAGATAAATTTGTATATATGCTGTTGGTAGTGCTGGAATACACCAGAGAACACAAAGAAATTCTGATATATTCCTGGGCAAGTGATAAGATAATGAGTTGGTAAAAAATGTGATTGATCTAACCAGTTCATCCACAGCAGCTGATGGGGAGAAAGACAAGTATTAGATATAGATGGAGATGGAAGGATTGGTCTAAGAAAGAAGCACAGGCAGTGCAACAACAGCAAGAGATAGGAAGGCAGGCATGGAGAAATGAGAATGAGTATGCTAGCTGTTGACAGTAACTTGGGTAAATCCTCCACAGATTAGTTATACCATGTCTATAGCACAGACAGCAAGGTCAGCTGCCAAAAAGGTAGATAAGGGACAAGATATTAAAAGTATACAGTGAAAGAATAGATGAATGGTCTAGATTCAATGGTACAATGAATGGGCTAGGAAAATAAGTCTGACAATAGGAACCGTGGTTGGTGATTATGATTTAATAGGAAAAATCAACAGTGTATTTTCTTTAGATGCATCCACCTATGCTTATACATTAGAATTATGTTAAATTTAATGAGGCAAAGAGAGAAAGAAAGCAAAAGGACTGATAACAAAATCAACAGTACAACCATAAGATTTCACCACAAAGAAAAAGTAAAGAAAATGATTAAAAATAGCAAAAACATATTTGTTCTCTCAAATTTCTAACCAATTCTTCATATATCTAAACTTCCCTTTGAATAGACACTCTGTCCTGGATCACACACTGTGGAGTCCTAGTATGGTCCTCTTTTGTCTATACCAACATTTATATTAGATACAAAAACCAGGAATGTTGAAGCTTTTATACATAATGATGTAATTATTTACATATAGCCTAAACAGAACTCCCTATATAACTTTAATCTCTACATTATGTATAATAGCTAAAACAATACAAATACTACACAAATAGTTGCTATACTATATTTAGAAAATGACAAAAATGATTTTACACTTGGTTCAATACAGATGATTTCTCTGAATACAATAATATCTTGGTTCCTAAGCACTTCTGCTTGCAAACAATCCTGTTATCAAACAAAAGTATTTGGTAAAATTTTGCTTGCCAAAGTATGCAAACTCCACATCAGGTAACAAACACAACCACAGGCATCTGCCCCACACAAACACAAACACAGCCATCTTCCCCCGAATCATAAAACACATTAAGTTCATAAATCAAGGTGCCAGAGCTGGGAAAATAGCTCAACAGCATACATGCCTACTTGGTAAGCACAAGGTCCTGAGTTCAACCCCAGGAACAGCAAAAATCAATCAATCAATCAAGATGTCACTGTATGTATTTTCAATCTATACTTGGTTGAATACATGAACACAGAAACTACCATTTTCTTTTAACCCTGAAAGTATCTCAGAACTTTGCCTCATGAAAAAGTTCAACATAGAGATACTATTTCAAGATGTAAAATGTGTAATTTAGTACATTTTAATCTAATCATATTACGATATATATGAAAACATTGTTATATCCATATATTAAATGACAACAAAAGACATCCAGATATAGATATAGCCTTTGTCTCTGCTTCTCCAAAATCATAATACACTATCAAGAAAATTAAAATACATATGTAGAACACTCCCTACTCCACAGAATATGCAATTACAATGAAGAACACTGTTTAGAACAATAAAATATTAGCCGAACTTATCTTTGTAAAACTCCAATCTGCCAATATGATCTTCAGGTATGTGAGAGTTGGTCACACATGTATTCAACATTTACAGTGTATCTGTACCCTGGCATTTATTAGCTAATCCCTGCTTCTCCATAATCCTACAAGGTGAGGACCAGGAGGAGAGCAACACGTTCACCATCCATTCATATAGTTATTGCCAGTAGCCAGCAATCCTATGTCATTAAAAATAGCTTCATATTATAATTAAATTAGATGTTCAGGGATACTGTTAATAAAAATTATGTCTATAAAAATAAATAAGGTAATAAATATGATTGAAAGTGAGTACAACAACACTAACAGACAAATTTCTGGAATTAAAATAGTTAGCAAATTGTTTAAATTTCTTAATGCAGAATACCTTCTCAGAAATTCTCATTATTTTAATCTGATAAATTCTTAATCCTATGACCTGAGAGCTATCCCTTCACAAGTGTTTAGCTTATTTAACTCAATGTAACAATCTGATTACCTTTATTTAAAAAAAAAGAAAAAACACTGAGTGTCATCATTTTCTTGTAGTTGAGACATATTACCTGACATCCACAACTTAAAGGAGAGGTTTACTCTGGCTCAGTTATAGGTTGGCCAACTCCAATGCAGACAGGATGGCATGCTCAGCTCATGGCTGCCAGAAAACACAAAGTGCAGGAGGGAAATACAGATCCTTCCAGGTCATACCCCTGCAACCCATCTCAAAGTAGTTCCAACACCTTCTAAGAGCTCCTTCAGCAGTAGTACCCCCATTGCGCAATCTCCTTCCAAAAGTTCTACCCCTGAACACAAGCATTTGGAGCTTCACTCAATCTATATTGTAACACTGAGCTTTTCAGAGAATTACATAGCTAAGTACCACCATATATAGGAAGGTGAGGGCCTGGTGGAAACAAGAAATAATAAACTAGGGCTGGGGAGATAGCTCCATGGCACAAGCACCTGCCTGGCAAGTGTAAGGTCATGAGTTTGAACTCCAGTCCCCCCCCCAAAAAAAAACTGTAAAAAATAATAAACTAAACATTGTATCTTATTTCTAAAATTAAAGATAGGGAAAATAAAGGAAAGACAAAAGGGAAATCTACCCTTCGAAGTACATAATCTGCGTCTGTGGATCTGACACTACATAACAGGAAACCAGGGTAATGTATGGCATCACCTCTACCACTAAATCCTGTTTTTAGCTGTGCTGCAAGTGCCACCACTGAGATAAGCCAGGAAAGTTTGCTTCTCTTATTTTCTGTTTATCTTCTAGATGTTTTATGGTCTAACTATCTGGGCCAGAGTACCCAGGGATCTAATGTACCACTATTCTGGGGCATGCTATTAGTGCTGTATGCAGTGAAGCAGCCTGCTATCCTTGATGAGTAAAGCTCGTTAAACTGAAATAGTTACAAAAAGTCAATCAGGCAAATGCTTAAACAGAGCAAAAGGCTTCCCTTCCTCCAATTTTGACTTCTCTCCTTCAATAGCCATAGAATAAAAATCCATCTCATCTAAAATACTGCTCTCAAAAGCCAACATTGGATGGTCCTCAGGCTGTGTCAGCTGTCAACCTTCCTAATATGTCTATTCTGCAGATTCAGGACTTATCAGGCCCCAAAATCAAATGAACCAACAACTTATAATAATCACTGCTTGGTCAAGCAGGTAGCATACATCTGTTATCCAAGACACTGGAAACGGAAGCAGGCATTACTTCCAGTGGTCTTTCTTCCACTATGCCCCAGTATTTTTATTAATTTTATGTATTTTTATTAGCACATATTGTGGTAGGTAATAAACACATTCATGATGAGCACCTAACACATCTCGATTCTTTTTCCTTCTCCTCTGCCCTACTTCGTAAAGGTTTTACCTCCTCCCAGCTAAGCCAGGGGCTAAGGAACAACCTTAGTTGGAGGAGGGATCATAAAAGATTCAAACTAACGCACATGACAACATACAGATACTTATAAACTCTCCGCATATGTGCAAATAGCATATTGCAGATATTCTAGTTCCCATTAATGATAAGTAGTTTACCCCAGGTTTCAGTGATGAGAAGAGTAGCTTCTTATTAAATTGCCACTGAAGTTTTTCTAGTCAAAAAAATTTACAGCACAATTTTAAAATTTATTTTTAAACATGCTTTATTATGTTTCTATTGTTGTAGAACCAATACTATTTGTCAAAGAAAGAAAGAAAGAAAGAAAGAAAGAAAGAAAGAAAGAAAGAAAGAAAGAAAGAAAGAAAGAAAGAAAGAAAACAAAACAAAACAAAACACAAATTCAGGGAAAACAGGTTTTACACAAGTTGTCTTGGTGTTGTCCTTCAGCTGAATTCATTAATCAGTTCAGTTGAGTATTATGTCCTACTGTGTGAAAAGGATACTTTGGGTGCTATATAGCTCTCTCATATAGAATTTCAGAGCAAGAAATAGTTTTAAAAGGGGGGGCAGGGAGAGGGAGATAACTCAGTAGAATAAACACTTGTCTGGCAAGGTTCTGAGCTCAATCCCTGGAGAGGGAGAGAGGGAGAGAGAGGAAGAAGGAGGAGGACGAGGGGAAAAGAAATAGTAAAACTGACACCTAAGCATACAAACTGTCATTGGTGAACAAACATTTCTAAGGCATAACAGGAACAGGCATTGTAAAGGAAAAGATATACCAGAAGGTGGCTCCAACACTGGCCCATAAAGACTATTCATTGGTTCAATAAAAAAACAAAACAAAACAAAACAAAAACAAACAAACAAAAAAAAAACGCCTTAACCTGATAATCATACTGAGTGGTAAGCAACAAGATGAACATTCATGAGTAGGCCTAGAGTTGTGAGGAAGAAAACAAAATTAGAATCATTTACTAGAACATAGGAAAATAAGCCATGAGGTAAAATATCTCTATGACCTGTTTGTTGTAGAAATGCCTTCCAAGAGCAACAAGCAGTATACTAAAACTGTACCATATAACCCTTACTATATGCACTGAGCTCTTCCTGCAACTATGAGAAGGCAATCTGAAACTAATTCTACCAGAAAGTACTTATGTCCCATTGCACTAAAACTGAAAAATCGCAAGACTGCTGTTCATGATATTTAAACTTCCGAATAAAAATAACAAATATTATGAACATGAAAGCTTAGTGTTTAAAATGATAAACTGGAAACTGCATAAGATGTGAGAAAAACTTTAAAGACATCCTTAATATAACTCACTGAGAAAATAAAAAATATGTTAACACTTTTAAATATGTACAGAACAACTGGTAATTCACAATTAGTTTCTTTAAAGCATGAGTAAGGACCTAGAATCCAAAAACATGTTCTGTAGTTTGGGATAATTTGCTAATTACCTATCACTACTGAGCACTTCAAGTACAAAGTAAGAGTACAGCACACACCAGCATAATTTTTACATTTTATGTTTCCATCTGATCCTTTTCTATCCCTAACTCACAAGCAAAAGTATAAGCACAAGCAAAAACAAAACTATATACACACATATTTCTGTGTACATCTACATTTTTCAGTATTAATATCTGGTATACACCAAACAATAAATAGAAATTGTACTGAAACCTCAAGTTGTACCGGTATTTTATACTTTCTAAAAATATTTCACAATTGTATTTTCTCTCAATAAGCACACACTATATTGATAATCAGGAAGAATACCAAAAACAAATCTCATTGTATGGCAACTAGACAAAGGTCTAGAGCAGGTAGAAATAGCATTTTTTTTTTTTTTTTTTTGTCTTTTTGAGACAGGGTCTCGCTATGCAGTTCAGGCTGGCCTTGAGCTCACTTTTGTAGCTCAGGCTGGTCTCGAACTCACACCAATCCTCCTGCCTCAGCCTCCCGAGTGCTGGGATTACAGGCGTGCGCCACCACGCCCGGCTGAAATAGCATTTTAATTATATTTCAACTTCCATCAAAACTGAAATAGGAATGTTGCATCTGCAAAGGGAGATCTTAGCCATGGAACACTGACAAGCTACCTAGGACAGAAGCACAATAAATAAGCAAATTAGAGATGTGCCCAATGAAATGTCACTTTCTTTCCTTATTAACACGTTAACCACCTACAATTAGCACACTCAGCCCCACACTTAACAATATAAAGACATTAAAATCAAACAGAGTCTAGGCCCAAAAAGTAAATGGTAGTATACAGAAAGACTAAGTATGGAAATTCAGACTGTGACATGAATGATGGACAAAAGGCTACAGAAGTCACATAAATAAAAAGGCCTCCAGCTAGAAGACATCACAAGCTTTGGAACAGAAATCTCTGAGGTCACATGCCTTGCTTTATCACATAAATAGTTCATACCAGGTCAGACAGCTCTTTCAAACTCTAGAAACTTTCCTCCTATACATATTGTCCTTTTCCTTGATCTATAGTTTCTCACAGATAGAACTCATTTTTTAAAATCATTCTTGATTATTTGTCCTGCACCAAATATTTTTCTTTTAAAAATCATGCTCATCGCCTTCTACAATAGCCTATAAGGTAAACATTAGCCCCATTTTAACATCCTAGAGAAATACAGGGTATTTCTGTTTACCAACTTAATTTTTTCCACAATTCTGGTCACAAACCCAATTGGATGAGAAACAAATCAAATTTGCTCATAAGGTCAACAACGAACCTAACTGCTGAATTTGATTTGATACTACTGAAGTTCACCCATTTAAGGTATGCAATTCAACGGCTTTCACAACTGCATGTATGCATAACCATCACATGGTCAATTTCAGACCATTTTCTTTACACATGAAAAATAAATCTGGTGTTCTTTGGCAAGCAGTCTGTCTTGATTCCAGCCACTTGGACAAAATATCATAAATCAGGTAATTTACAGGGAAATATAAATTTATTTCTCATAAATCTGGAAGCCTAGAGGGCAGCACATTCAGTTTCTTAAAGAAGCTAATCCTCGCAGATGGTGCCTTCTCTATATCCTCACAGGGAGCAAGAGTCAGAGGAAACTCAAGATTCTTTTAATAAGGGCTCTGACCAAATTCGATAGAGCACAGCCACCTAGGACCAAATTACCTCCTAAAGGCTCTGCTTTTTAAAATATTCAGTACATTAGTACATGCTGCAGTATCTAATTAATTTTCCATTCATCCTGGGAAATTAATACATGTACATACTTCCTCTTCCCCTCCCTGCCTCCTGCCTCCAGCTCCTGATCCACTTTCCCCATTTGCAAACGATCACCCTATGCAAAATAAAAGATAAAGTTCTACTTTTTAATACTATCACATAGAAATTAAGTTTCAACATGAATTTTGGAAGAACACAAAAACATGCAAACCATGGTACTGTCCCATCTTCTGCCTCACCAATCTACCTAAGCCTCTGAGAGCACCCTGAGTAAGTATTAATCCATAATTCTACCTCTACAAATTTCACCTTCAGTCTCACGTTACTGAAATAATACAGTATGTAGACTTTGATGAATGGCTTCTTTCATTTACTATAATATTTTCAAAATTCATCCATGGTGTATCAGTTCCTCAAGCCTTTTTGTGGCTGAATAATAGTCTATCACAAGGATATACTGCTTTTGCTTTTTCATTCGCCCAGTGATGCATGTTTCTACCTTTTGGCTACCATTATCACCCACCATTAGATACAGTATTATGAAAATGTGGCTAGAAACATCTGAGTGTGGCCTTCTGTGCTAGCAAATGTCTTCTGTTCTCTGGGTTACATACTTAGGAACAGAACATCTGGGTCATATGGCAACACAATCACTTGAGAAACTATTAGTGTGTTCCTCAAAGTGGAAAACACTAGAATATCTGACATTCCTATAAGCAGCATATGCAAGTTTTGATTTTTCCACATCCTAACACTTATTCACTGACATTTTTATTCTAGACACCCTAATGAATATCAAGCAGTATCTTGATTAATTTTTTTATTTATTTATTTTTTTTTTGTCTTTTTGAGACAGGGTCTCGCTATGCAGTTCAGGCTGGCCTTGAGCTCACTTTTGTAGCCCACGCTGGTCTTGAACTCGCACCAATCCTCCTGCCTCAGCCTCCCGAGTGCTGGGATTACAGGCATGAGCCACCATGCGCGGCAGTATCTTGATTAATAATGACTACTGTTCCTAAGGAATATATTTGACAGTAACAGAAAATAAGGCAAGTGCCGGCCAGATACCTCATCAAATTAAAGCACCTACTTAGGCAAATAGGGACTTGGGTTCTATACCTGGCCTGCCGTGCTGGCCCCACCCCTGGGTGTACTGAGACTTGGATTGGTGGCACTCACCTGTAATCACAGCACTTTGGAGGCTGAAAAAACAGGAAGGATCACTACGAATCTGATCTGTGTAGTGAGATCCTAAAGACCCTGTACTAATTTAAAAAAGAAAATGAGGTACATAGAGATTAACACAGTCCCATCAGCTTATACCAGTGGTACATGGATGACTGCCCCACCAAGAGGCTTGCACAGCTGGTAGTACAAGTATGCAGTCACACATGGGCCACTAGTGTGGTTTAAACCATTCACCACCAAGACATGCAATTATGGCCCTGCTGTGAATGTGTTAAAAGAACCATCCAAAGTGATAACATAAGGAAGATGCTAAGACTTTAAGCCAGGCAGCCTAGTTCTACAATGCAGACTCATTTTCCCCCCACTTGGAGATAATATCTTGTTATGTCTCCAACTGGCCTTGATCTCATGGTAACTCTCTTGCCTCAGCCTCTCAAATGTTGGGACCACCATGCCTACCTCATGGCCTATATTCTCACACAAGAATTACACCCCTGTAGCAATTCTAGGCATTCCACCTATGGAAGCTAGCAGCTTTTTCAAGATGATTTAAACCACATGACCCTTTCTAAATCTTACTGGTCACAGCTTGTTTTATGTTACTAAAACAGAATAACCACAGACTGCATAATTTATAATAAGCAAAACCTTAACTGGTTCACAGTTCTGAAAGCTAGAAAAGTCCAAGATCATGGGGTCAATAGCTCTGCATTCTGGCTGCTTCATTCCATGGAAGATAAACAAGGAAGAGAGCAAGAGGAAGCTAACCAGCCCATGAGCCTTCATGGCCAATTCAACTGTTAAAGGCCCCATGTCTGATATTGCTGCAATTAAATTTCAACATGAATTTTGAAGGGACACATATTCAAACCACAGGAACCACACTAGGATAAATTATTTATGATTTCTAAGAAAAAATCAGTGCTCTTGCAGAAATACAAAAAGGTAAGAATGATTCTGAACCTGTCTGCTGTACGTACACATGGACTCAACTTTTTTTAATGTATATAACATCTAAGAAATGAAGAGTCACCATTTAGTTCTATTACATTAATATTATTTGCAAGAATATGAGTAAATGGGCAATTATAATATCAGTCACTAAGATTTCACAATAAAGAAAGAAATCATTTCTATAGATGATAAAGAAACCAAAACCTGCATAAGTTTGAAATCTGTCTATGGAAAATAAAGTATTTAATAGAGAAAAACATTAAATAAAGAACACTTACTTATGCATTTTAAAGTCCTTCAATACATAAATTAAGTGGAGTTTAAAGCTGAACAAAATGACAGATAATCATTAATAACAAAGATTTCAAAAAAATTTTTTTTTTTTTTTTTGGCTTTTTGAGACAGGGTCTCACTGTGCAGTTCAGGCTGGCTTTGAGGTCACTTTTGTAGCCCAGGCTGGTCTCGAACTCGCAGCAATCCTCCTGCCTCAGCCTCCCAAGTGCTGGGATTACAGGCGTGAGCCACCACGCCCGGCAGATTTCAAAATTTTTAAAAAAAGATTTCAAAATAAAATTTGAAACTCTTACCATATTCTGATAATAAAAATTTTGGGCCCGGCGGGATGGCTCAGTGGTCTAAAGCGCCTGCTTGGGGAAGCTTGGGCGGCTTCAGGGACCACGGTTCCATCCCCGGCACCACATGCTGCGCCAGCCCTGCCCTTGGGGCAGGCTGAGCCGGCCATAAAAAATGAGTGAATAAACAAACAAAGGTTCTGAAACAAGAAAAAAATAATAAATAAAATAAAAAATTATTTAAAAATTTTTTTGATTCATTTGAAAAATTTCTGAAGCATAAGTGCTCCTTAAGTATGTAAGCTACATTCAGGTGTGGCACAACAGGCCTGGACCCAGGTACTCAGAAAGCTGAGGCTAGGAAAACTGCAAGTTTGAAACCAGACTGAATAACTTTGGCAAACATCAGCGTGGTAATAGAGGGTTTGCCTAGCATATACAAATCCATGAGTTTCATCCCTAGAACAAAACAACAAAAAAATGCTACTGTATTACTCAAGCAATTACATTAGCAGTTTGATATTATAAATTATATTTCAGGCATGGTATTAATTTATAACAAACAACTTTTATTTTCCATACTTTTTATAATTTTAATACTTAATAAATCTAGATGTATGCTCCCAAAGTGATATAGTACATTTTAGCATGAGTTTTGTGAAGAGATGAAAAAATAAGATACATTTACCCAACATTTTTCTAAGTACATGCTTACAGCACATAATCAATACATTCATTGTGAGGTGTTAGCAAATGTACATAGCACATCTTTTTTTTTAAACATCCTTTCCCTTCTCCCACTCCCCAGAATATTTGTGTACCAGAAATAGTTTCAAAGTATCAACACTGCTCCTTCATTTAAAAAAAAAAATAATAATAATAAATGGCTTTTAAAGGTAGGAGGAAAAAAATTGAATAAATAATTACAAACCACCCTGTCTTTAAACAGAGGGTTTATCATGTAATTATAATGATGATCATTTAGAAGTATCCAAACTGTCTCCAGCATTTTAAAGAGCCAAGCAGAGTTATTTTTAAAATCAAACATATGTGCCTTTTCTGTTTATGTCTTTGGAAAGAACATTCTGTATAATGAAAAACATGACCAAATTTTTCACAGTACATCACTATAAAACCCTATAATTGACTTTTGGGGTTGGTTTACTCTATATCTATTTTTGACCACGTAGAAAACAGCAATGATGTGGTGAAAAGCCCAAAATGTAAGTCCCATTGCAGGATAAGACTCCATCCTGATTAGTATAGAAGTATCATATTTGCACTGGGAAATATGCCCATTTTAAAAGAGAAAATTTCAGTGCATACGAATCTCTTTTAAAATTAAACTATATAAAAACTAGTATCTTTGGTGCCTTGTGCAGGCCTTTGTTGGAACCTGGATGTTGTTTACACTGATCCCCGCCACTAAAAGCAGCACAATGTTGATCTTTAAAATTCATGTTGAAAATGACAGCTTCATTTCAGTTAATCTGCAAATCAACAGTGTCTGCTCTAGGTGCTCTACAATTTAACATTATAAAATCACTTTTAAATGTATAAAGTCATACTGGATAGTTGTTTTCCAATAGTCTTAACATAGATTAAATAAAAAACAATCACCTTCTAAAAGCTTTGAAATCAGCTTTTGCAGAACTTATTTGTGATTCCCAACAGAAGCACTGATATTTTTTCAATGAAAAAGTCTAAAACGTC
Organism: Myocastor coypus; assembly: GCA_004027025.1. Classification (NCBI taxonomy): domain Eukaryota; kingdom Metazoa; phylum Chordata; class Mammalia; order Rodentia; family Myocastoridae; genus Myocastor; species Myocastor coypus. The sequence goes on along the minus strand of PVJA010012390.1, from coordinate 15,436 downwards.
TTTGAAAGAAAGCTGAACACTACTGGTTTCATCAACAAAATTTATATATAACCAAGTAAAATAAACCAAGAGAGAGATGTTACATGATTTAAAAATCAGCCTTGTGGGGCTGAGGATAGCCAATATTTTGGCCCTAGCCCTTGAAGGTCAATAAGGACTCAGGATATAAGAGAACCTGTGCTGTAATATCCTATAACTCAGATGTGTCTCAAATTTTCTGGTCAAGATTATGGGATCTCACAGGAAAGGAATAAATGAACTATAGTGTGTCTAAGGAGAGTCACCCAGAGAAAAACATTCTCTCAGGCTTTCACAGAGAGGAAACTGGCCAAGCAATGGCCGTGACTCATCCCAAAGGCTGAACTAACAACAGTTCTACAAAGTACTGTATATGGTCCCAGACTTAATCCTGAGGGGATTTGACCCTGGAAGATGCAAAAAAACGAATGTTTTGTTATACAGGTCTTGCTTCAACTTGCCCTTGACCACCCAGCAAGAAAAAAAAAAACAATGCTTAATTACAATGCATGAAACGCAGAGCTAGATTGGTGAGATGAGCTTTAGGAGGCTTAGATCAATAGCCTCCAACATTACAAGCTTCACTGGTGGCCCATTGCAATTGAAGAACATTTGACTGTGTATGCATCTGCTTCCTCTTAGTCCAAAGAGAAGAATTTTCTTTTCCTTTCTGCTTTTTTTTCTTTTTTTTTTCTTCTTAGAAACATCAACAGGGAGGTGGTTCATGCTCACACAGTATGCTCTGTAGAACTATTGTGAGGACAATATGCAATGTGTTAACTTTTTAAAAAAAAAAAAGGGGAAAAGAAAAAAAAAGTAATGTTTATTGAATGTGTTAATGCTTAATTGTTTGATCAATCTTATATACCTATATCTATTAATCTAAACTGATCTGATGATGAAAATATGTAATATAACCATTGTTAAATTTAAACAACAAAAATATTAAATAATGAAAAAAATATAAAATAAAATAAAAATCAGCCCTGTAATATCTATCATAGTTTATCTCCTGTGTCTTGACCTTTTCAGTAAATAAACTAAGTTTTACGTAGGCATTGGAAGGAGAAATATGTTTCAAATGGAAACTTCCAAACTGACAACCTGCCTATTTTTGGTAGGTGTTTTCTTTTGTTTTGTTTTAATGTATTTGGTACACAGTCTCACTACACAGCTCAGAATCATAGTGATCCTCCTATTTTCTGCCTTCCAGCACTGGGATTACAGGCATGCATCACTACACCCAGACTCCATTTCTGGTAGGTATCAAAGGGTCTTTGGCACTTTATAAAATTAGTTGTGTTTTACCTGAACAATCATGACCAAAGCTGCCAAGGTCACGGCACAATAAATTTACTACTATCAAAAATCAATGTATCCTTACAACACACACACACACACAAGTAAATTAAAACTAGGCAACAGCTTCCTAGCAACAGTGCTGATTAAAGGAAAATCATCACCACTAATTTAACTATAAGCATATGTACAATGTACATAATTATTAATCTTTGTATCTTTCAAAACTATCTTTCGCAATTTCTTCCTATTATTTTAGTCCAACAAATAACTCTTCAAATTAACTACAAAATTACATTTAATAGCTTCTGACAAAATCTTGGGCAGTAGTGTACAAAGATGTCAAAAGAATCCTCACTACACTGGCATTTACAAGCCCTCTCATGGGTGACCTATATAAGTACCATCTCAGAGTAAAAGAAGAATTCCTTAGCAAGTTAATTATCCAAATTAATTATATCAGTCTGGTATTCAACCTCAGTGTAAACTGAGCTATAGAAGTCATCACAATGAAAACCACTTACAGAGCTTAGCTCTGTCTGTGTCAAATCACTTATCTTATTCCATACAGTAAAATCCTCATCTGAGCAGATAAGACTGTCCATAGCTTATCACCTGTATCAAACAGCCAGGTGATGTTCAGAACACCACAAATCTAAGAGAGAAGTATTTTCAAAATATATTCAATAAAATAGGCACTTCAATTTTAAACACTTTCACAAAAAAGGATTCAGCACAACTGTACCACAAACTGTGCATTATTTATACATTAATTTTCTGCTTGTGGGGGTCCTACAATAAAAAAGAGGAGGGAGCTGGGGAGATAGCTCAGTAGAATAAGTGCTTACCTGGCAAGCGCAAGTCCTGAGTTCAATCCCCACCCCTGTCAAAAAAAAAAAAAAAAAGGAAGGAAGAAAAGAAGGGGCCAGGGAGATAGCTCAGTAGAATAAGCCTTTGCCTGGCAAGTTCAGAGTCCTGAGTTCAATCCCTGGTACTGGAAAAAAAAAAAAAAAAAAAAAAAGGGGGGGGGGTGGCGATAAAGTGAAAAAGGATAGAGTACAAAGAAAAAATTAACTTGGAGAATATTTATATACTTACAATGTAAAAAATATCGTATGAACTATATTACATGCGTTATTTACGTTGTTTTTAAAAATCAAGACTCCAACTCATTTTACAAGAAACTGAGTTTTACAAAAGTAATAAAGTTTCTAATACCATCACATAATAATCAGGTAGGCAAAAATGAATATATCCCAGGTCAACATAGCCTCCCCAAATTATCAGTTTTGTACATTAAAATGTAACTGGTTATGTTTTGAGTTTTTTTTTTTTTTTTTTTTTTTTTTTTTTTTTTTTTTTTTTTTTTTTTTTTTTTTTTTTTTTTTTTTTTTTTTTGTCTTTTTGAGACAGGGTCTCGTTATGCAGTTCAGGCTGACCTTGAGCTCACTTTTGTAGCCCAGGTTGGTCTCAAACTTGCACCGATCTGCCTGCCTCAGCCTTTTGAGTGCTGGGATTAAAGGCGTGCGCCACCATGCCCGGCTTGTTTTGAGTATTTTTAACAGATTGCTAAATGTCACACATGTGCACACACATACATACATTATCCTCTCTACAAAATGACTGGAGTTTTTAATTCCTGTTCTAACAAGCATTAAACTACATTGGGGGGAAGAGCCTTCAAGGTAAGGATCACCCAGGAGATTCCACAGGTGAAAAAGTTACTAACACACACAGGGCTACCTAAGAAAAAGCCTAACCATAGCTCTGAGAGACTTCCACAATACAATGACAAATCACTTAAAAAACTGAGGAGACTAGAAGCCAAAAATGGCAAAGAAAAAGATGCAAGATACAGCCTTGCCAAAACCTGGAATCAAACACAGAAACAGCTTATCAAAGAGAAGTACAGCTCTAGAACCAGAGAGAAACTGGAGAAACTGAAGACAACACAGAGAAAAGAAGGAAGCCATTGGGAAGGCTCACCCTGTCTTCATAAGCCCAAGGTCAGCACAGAGCAGGGCAACAGCCCTACAGAGAAATAACAGGCAGCCAACTACAACAGCACTAGCCCAAAGAAAAGCTCTTACTTTGTAACTTGCCAATACAGCATGAGCTTTTACTTTGAAAATGACTCCTATACTGCAAGTAATATTGGAGAGGAAATCCACTGGAATATCTGCTATATTTGGGAGTGAATGAGCTGCTCCTGGAATCATAAGGGTCCAGAAATTACAAGTCACAGAGCAACTTCACTATGGGGTCTCTGTGGTGACCATATCACAGTGATTAGGAAGGAAACCCATACAAACAAATACATAGAGTATTTAACAAGCTCAGAGATTTTAACTGAATACAGAAAGCATTTTACACAATGCATTAATGTTTCGTGAGTATAAAGATGAACTACAGTAAGCACAGTTAAATAAAACAACACAAGATATCAATGACCACTTCAGTAAAGAATTAAAAAGTATGAAAAGAAAGTAAACAGAAATAGATATGACAAATTCAATACAAAGCATGGGTAGCAGACTTGATCAATGTGAGGGCAGAGTGTTCAAATTAGAAAATGAGGTGATGGATACACTAAAAATGACAAGACACCATACAAGCTAGACCCAGCAACCAGTGACAAAAAAAAAGACAAAAGGAAAAAAGTAAAACTCAGAGTTAGAGAAAAAATGAAAAATCCAATAAAAGGAAAATTACTGGGCCAGTGAGATAGCTCAGCACACAAAGCACCTTCTTAGGCAAGCAAAGGATCAGGGTTCAATCCCCGGAGCCATATGCCATGCCAACCCCACCCCCAGGCATGCTGAGCCAGACACCAAGTTCAGATGTCGTGGTGCATGCCTGCAATCCCAGCACTTAGTAGGCTGAAAGCAGGAGGATCACTATGGGTCCAAGCTGTGTAACAAGACCTTGTGTTTTATTTAACTATGCTCACTGTAGTTCATCTTTGTATTCATGAAACATTTTATTGGTAAAATGCTTTATGTATTCAATATAGATATATATATATATATATATATATATATATATGGAAAAATATTAAAAGTTGTTAGAGAAAAACATCAAGTAACCTACAAAGACAAGCATAGGATGTGTTCTGGTATATACCTTAATAGCCAGGAGACTTTTGAATCAAATTTTTCAAGCCCTAAAAACAATTTTTAACTCAAAGTTTTATATCCTGCATAATTATCCTTCAAATTTTACAGAGAAGCAAAAACATTCTATAACAAAAAAAGCCTAAAGAAATATAAGAACACTAAGCCTGCAATGTAATAAAATGCTAAAGGGAATCCTCTACAGAGACAGGGAGGCCACCAACATCAAGGGGCCTATCAGAAAGTATGCATCTAACTGGGATGGTAGTTAAACAAAAGGAGGAAATAAAAATAGCACAGAAAAAGTAATGCATGAGAGGATTCAACACAGACTGTAAATCACTCTCATGGTCAATGGTCTCAACTCTTCAATCAAAAGACAGAGAATGGCAGACTGAATTTTTATTGACTGCAGCTATATATTGCTTTTAGGAGACATACCTCAACCAAAAAGAAGTACACAGACTACAACTGAAGAGATGGGGCATTATACAGCATCAAAATATCTATCTTTTTTTAGACACACAACTGATCAGATGGATCACATGGCCACTACACAATGGTTACTACAGAACAATTTGGAAGGGATAATAATCCTAAGTATGGTTGCACCAAATGCTGGTGCACTCAATTTCAGCAAATAAAGATTACTGGACTTGGGAATACAAACAGACACCAATATAATCATAGTAGGAAAATAGTTTCCTAGATAGGACTCTAAAAGCACAGGAAACAAAAGCAAGAATTGACAAATAAGATTACATCACATAAAAAACCTCTGTACAACAAAGAAAACATGATGAAGAGAGCCTACAGAGTAAGAAAAGTCTCTGCCTCCTCTCCATTTGACAAATAGTTAATAGAGTATGTAAAGAACTCAAAACATTAAGGAAAATGCAAATAACACAATTTTGAATGGACAAATTATCTAAACACACCTCAAAATAATACAAATGGTCAATAAATATGTGAAAAAATTTCACATAATTAGCCATCACAGAAATATATATCCAGTACATAATGAGATTTGGTCAGAACCCACTTAAATATGCTTTAAAATGTTTTCTTGCCCAGGTAGCCCAGGTGCAGAATACAGTGCTTGGAAGCCTTGTGAGCATGGCACTGCAAGTGGTTGCAAGCATGTGTGCTGTCACCTGCAGCCTGCGTGCAGCCTCCGTGCCCTGTGCACCTCGGCCAATCTGGCCCTGGAGGCTGTGGGCTAGTACAGTGCAGTTGCTGTGCACCTGCGCACCATACCTACTCTGCTTGCAGTGCCTAAATTCAGAGAAATATGAATAGATGAAAACAAAAAATGATACTGGTACAATGGGAATCAGCAGCTTTGCGCAGAAAGGTTTGGGAGATGTTATTTACTATAGATTGCCCAAGTTGAGACAAAACTAAAAAAGCATGATGGGTTTGTATTATGGTTTATGTCTAGTTGTCCCCCCAAAGCCCCATGCAATCATGGGGTGTGGCTTCTATAGACTGAGACTTGATTCATGATCCCTGGGATGTTGTTTTAGTACTGATGGGATTATTGGTCTGAGTAAGGCTGAGACTATGGGTGTGGTCTAGGGCGCCTATCCTAAGGCGGAGAGCCTGAATGTAATATAAAGAGTGACAGACAGACTCAAGCTGTAGCTGTTGTTACCCTGTTTGTTTGGCTGCCTCTGTCACCATTTTGCTGCTGTTCTGCCGCCATTAACTGGATGCTCTCCGCCCTGCTCCACTCAGCCTTGGGCTGGTTGAATAAGGACTGAAACCTCCACGAACTGTGAGCTAAATAAACCTTTCCTTCATTTATTTTGAGTGTCAGGTATTTGTCCTAGCAATGAGTAAAAAGTGACTAAGACAATTTGGTACCTTAGAAAGTGTGAAAGCTGCCAGTGGATGATTCTGTTCTCCTCTGTCAGAAGTAACTGAAATTAATGAAGCACTTACAAAAAATCCTGTGCTCCTCAACAAGTCTTGTTATAAAGATGGCTGGCTAATCAAGATGACAGTCAGACCTTCAGAACTAGATGAGCTCACAAGCGAAGAAGTGTATACGAAATTGATGAAGAGTGAAGTGGCACCCAAAATCAACTAGTGTGAAGGGACTTCCTCAACAGAGTTGTTTGCAGTTTGAGGCACATGTAAGACTTAAGAGAACAATTTTCAGCAGTACTATAATGATGGAAAAGAAATCACTCTCACTACTGTACTTGGATGAAAATTCCCTTAACTTATTGACTGCAGATAAACAAAAAATATACATTTTATACATACCTTATCATTTATACACTAGGCTATAGGTTCTGATATTCAGAATTCATGAAATTACTCATGGTAAAAACTAGTAATAATAATTATGTAATTTAAGGATAACATTGTTATAAGCCTTATTTATACTGTAACTTGCTCATATTTCTCCCTAGATTTGGGTTGAAATACTTAAAGAACATGTGTGTCAACTGTACAATATGAGATAAAGAGTGATGCTTCCTTAATTTTACAATAGGCTGCATCATTTGGGGCTACTCTTTTATAGTGAGGCAATAATTTTGCCGCACAATAGGAAAACAAAACACTCAACCTTTAAAAAAAAAAAAAAAAAAAAAGTTTTTTAAAGCATATGCTGAGCTTGGCATGGTGGCAGACTCCTGTACTCCCAGACTTAGAAGGCTGAGGCAGGAAAACTGCCATGAGGTCAAAGCCAGCCTGAACTACATAGTGAGACCAAGTCTCAAAACAAAACAAAATAAATCAAGGCAAAGCAAGAAGGTCAAGAAAAAATCTTTTTACATGGTTGATAAGAATATAAATTAATACAACCAGTATGGAAAACACGGAGATTTTTCAAAAAAAACAAAAAAACAGAGCTAGCATGTCATCCAACATTCCACTACTTAATATATATCCAAAGGAAATGAAGACATACACCAGCATATCTATGTTTATTTTAGCACTATTCCTAACAGTTAAGACCTAGGATCACACTAAGTGCTTACCAAACAGGTAAGTGAATAAAGAAAATACTGTAGCTTATATACACAGTGGAATGGTATTCATCTGTACAGAATGAAATCTTCTCATTTACAAGAAAATGGACAGAAGCAGAAAACAGACCAGGCAATGAATACTAACATGTTTTTTTCTCATATGTTGGAACTAAAAAGTAAACAGGTCAATGTTAAAATAGAAGAAGCAATACTAACAATTGGGAAAATGGTTAGAAGAAAGGTGATGGACATGCATAATGCAAATATATGTAAGTATTAATGAATTTCATTAACTTGTGTAATTAAAGTGTTAATAATTACAATTTTTAATTAAAACTAAGTTCATGGCAAATGTATTTTAGAGAAAAGACTGTGAAGGATGTAAATAAAACACAAGATCGTCTACAATTTAAAAAGTACTGAAGGAATTACCACTTTTCTTTCAAACTTCAGGTTTATTCAGAGGCAGGACCTTCTCCTATCTATAGACCACTAGCACTTTTTTTCAACCTTTTCCCCAAGGGATAGAGTACTGAAGTAATAAAGAAATAGGTCTGTTCTACAATGCTACCACTGAGAAGCAACTGTACACTGCTTTTGAACTCTTTTTTTTGTCTTTTTCCTTCCTAACTTCCTGTCATTTTTCTTCCCCTAATTGGCAAATTTTTCACTCTCACTTCTATCCTTTAAAACCGTATATATAAACACACACACACAAAAAAAACAGTATATAAAGAAATAGTACAATAATCAGCCAAAGGCGATTAATCCTACCCGAGCCACTCAGGTTCTGTATTATTTACAGTTCTGTAATTTTTATTGATTTGACCCTATTGTCTAGCACTCTGAAAAATTCTTTGTTTTACAAATGAAATCCAACATGGAATAAACAGAGAAAAGGTTTTTTTTTTTTTTTTTTAATTTTAATGAGAAAGAAATAACAAGATAGTTTCAAAACAGGTTAGTAGGACAGCCACAATAATTAATATAATGCATATTGTAGTCTTCATAGTATTTGTTCAGAAAAAGAAGCTTTTGAAGAGAAGAGAAAAAGCAATTAAGGAGCATTATTTAAAGTTACAGAAGCTAGAAAAACTGGGTTTTCACAGGCCAAATATTAAAATTAGACTCATGTCCATCACCATGCACTAAAGTCAAAATGGATCAAAGATTTAAATATTAAAACAGAAACATTTAATCTTCTGGAGAAAAAGCAGGCAGAAATTTTAAAGACACAGGGATAGGTGGAGAGTTCCACGATTAAAAAACAAACTGAACAAGAAATACTTCAAAGAATCAACAACTGGGAGCTCATCTTTTTGAAAAGTTTCTGCATGTCAAAAGATTCACCAACAGAGTAAGATGAAAACCCACAAATTGGGAAAAAAATTATAGCCAACTGTCACTCCAACAAAGGCCTTCTATCTAGAACATATAAGAGAAATTTTTTTAAAAAGTCAAGTGCACATAATTCAAAGACCCAATCCAATAATGGGCATCTGAGATGAATATACACTTCTCACATGAAAAAATACAAATGGCAAGTAAATGTATGAAAAAAATGTTCAACATCATGGGTCATTTGAGAAATGCAAATTAAAACACTGAGATTTCATCTCACCCCAGAAAGAATGACTGGCATCAAGAATTCAATAAATAACAAAACACTGGAGGGGCTGTGGGGAAAATAAATCTTTCTCCACTGTTGGCTGGAGCGTAGACTGGTACAACCACTATGGAAATCAATGCGGTATATCTCAAAAAGTTAGGACTGGAGGTCCCATTCAACCCAGCTATTTCCCTCCTGGATGTTTCTTCAAATGAACTCAAAACACTGCACCACAGCAATATATGTGCACCCATATTTATAGCAGCACCATCTGTCATAGCTAAATTTTTGGAGTAATCCAAATGCTCATCAACTAAAGAATGGATAAAAAATATATGGCATTTTTACACAATGGAGTATTACTTAACTATATAAAAAAGATAAATTGAAGCTTTTATAGGTAACTAGATGAAACTATAGACTATAATCATAAGCTAAATAAATCAGACTCACATGTGCAGAAATTACAAGTCTGGGCCTCATAGAGATCCTGTGCGCGCGTGCACGCGCACACACGCATGCGTGCACACACACACACGCACACACACACAAAAACAACCCAGGCAGATCACTGTAAGTCTGATCTGGTAGTGAGACCCTGAACACCCTATTGACCCTTCCCTAAATTATGAAGAAAGAAAAATTAATAGAGGAAAGAAAATAATCCTTTCTCACTCCAACAAAATGTACTTTCCTGCCATGAAACTAACCACTAGACAAAGGCACCTTGGCAAATTCAAATCATTCTTACATATGACAGCTCATTTTCTACTGAAGAAAACAAGTGCATATATACTAGGAAAGATAAAAGCTACTTCAAGATTACGTGAAACTGTTAATTTAACAATAAGCAGTACTTAAAATATATTATTTACATCATTCAAAGACTTCCAGATGATCAATCCTCTAAACAAAATATAATTCAAAGAAAACCAGATCAAATTAAATAAACAAATCAATTTACAGGAAAAATAAAAAAAAAACATGTCATTAGGGTTAACAATGGTGGAATATCAAAAAGATAGTATCTTTTAGTAATTAACTGCTAAAAACAATGAAAACACCTCATTATTTGAAAAATACTCTTGTATCATTGTTTATATAAAAACTATAGGGGCTGGGAAAATAGCTCAGGGGTACAAGTACCTGCCTGACAAGTGCAAGATCCTGAGTTCAATCTCTGGTTCCGGAAAGAAAAAAAAAAAACAAAACTATAAAATGAGAAACAACAAAAATAGCCAAAGTAACTTACTACTTATTTTAAAAACTAAATTGGGAGGACCAGCCAAATAGCTCGGTGGATTAAAGTGCCTGCAAGCAGGCTCAGAGGCCGAGGGTTCAATCCCTGGGTTGGCTATGCTAGCCCTGCCCCAGAGCAGCTGAGATGGCAACTGGGACAGGGCGTCCTGACTTGCACCTGTAATCCCAGCACTAGGGAGGCAGAAATTACAAGTCTGGGCCTCATAGAGATCCTGTGCGCGCATGCACGCGCACACACGCATGCGTGCACACACACACACACACACACACACACACACACACACACACACACACAAAAACAACCCAGGCAGATCACTGTAAGTCTGATCTGGTAGTGAGACCCTGAACACCCTATTGACCCTTCCCTAAATTATGAAGAAAGAAAAAAACCTAAATTAGGTCTTGCTATTTTTTCAAAGGGGTCAGGAATCTGACTGTACTTTATAGAAACAATTTAAATGTGTTACAAAACAACTGTGGAAGTTCAGTGAGCAATTTTTTCCTTTCTTTTCTACCTTTGAGAAAAATCAAGCTTATGATGAAATGAAAAAGAATTATTTTCTCAATAAATGTCACGAATACTAAATGGGCTTATATAATTTCTATAATGTCACTGCTCTGATACTTTTGCTGGAAAAAGTTCCTGCTACATTAATAATAAGTGTGATAATAAAATTTTGATTTCTAAGCTTAAATTGTTAATGCACTGTTACGTCTAAATTAAGGGCCTAGAAATGTCTAAGTTCCAAGTAGGAAAAAAATTTATCTACTGTGATTCCAAGACATTTGTACTTTCTTCATTAGTCTCTGAGATAAAAGTATTTAAAGAGTAGACTAAACCAGTATAACACCCAACAGTGAGATGGCTAGAAGTTCTACATTGTAACTATAGCCATAAGGTTATCAATGGCATCCTGGCACTGACACTCACCACCTCAGAGACACCATAAGAGAGTAGTGAGTGCCTTTATCTGCAGCAGGGATAGGAACTCAGAAGAAGGGAGTAAACTGCAGTTAGATTATTCAACTTCTCCAGTAAGTACAACCTCTTCACAAAGCATTATGCTAGGCCTTGAGAACTAAAAATTTTAAGAAAATACTTTCTCAAGCTTAAAAGATCATGTAGGCCAACCGAGTAGAAATAACAGCATTTGAAAGACACTGCTATACAAGGCCCAATGAAGTCACAGAACTATGGGAATAAAAAGGCCCTGGGAGGAAACATGTTGAAAGTTTCAAAAGATGTTAACTGTTAAAATAATTTTGATAACCAGAACATATATCTCATGCTAGTAATAGTGAAAGATGAAATCAGAGAGGGATGTAGGAACAAAAATATTGACATACTCTAAGCTATAATAAAAACAGCTTATACCAATATAAGTTATTATATCTCAATTAAGCCATTACTCATGCCATATTATACTAATTAGTTTGTATGTCTGTTTCTCAACTAGACAGTGAGCTCACAGGTAGACGTGGTAATGAGGTGGATAATGCAGTATTTAGTTTTTTATCTTTATGCTTTTCTTATCCTTAATAAGCATGTTGTTGCTGAAATTTAAAAACTATATTATCAGTAACAGTCTTCACTTAAAAATTAACTAAATGAAATTCTGCTTTTCAGGATTGTCTACTTTTTCCACTGAGTTTTAGTATTAGCCTAAAATATTAACTATTCCCCATTAAACTTCAGAATAAGAAGACCTGAATGTAGATTCAGTGTTTTCTAAGCAGAAACATCATGAACAAAGCACTAATCTTTTAGTGATTAGCTTTTTCAATTTATTGTCATTTAATATGCATGTCTCATATGGTTTTGTTAGGTTCAAATGAAGAATCAAGCAGATATGTACATAAATATTTAAATTATATAGTCCTCTGCAAAAGTAATATACAATTCTGCAGAAGAACCTCTGGAGTTCTCCACTTCTGCATTCCAGAATCATGAATATAATCAACTGATTCCTGGTGTTCCAGCCCACCTACTCTCCTTCAAGAAATGAATAAAGATCACAGTATGGGAAAGTTGGTGGCAATCTACACTCCCCTGGATACACAAAATTTCAAAGTCTTTTACAACAGCAATGTAGTCTCCCAATGTCTTCATATACCCAGGTTCATCACAAAACACTTCTAAGAGAAATCCAAAGTAAGCCTATAAATTGGGCAACTTTTCTTTTTGAGGAAATAATCACTGTCCTAGAAACCATGCTAGAAGCAACATAAAATCTCTATTGTTCATTTAATGTCTCAGATAAAAACCATGTTCACTAATAAAACTTCAAACTCTATATATGTTTTTTTTTTTTTTTTCTTGTTTCAGAACCTTTGTTTATCACTCATTTTCATGGCCGGCTCAGCCCACCCTGAGGGCAGGGCTGGCGCAGCATGTGGTGCCGGGGATCGAACCGTGGTTCCTAAAGCTGCCCAAGCTTTCCAAAGCAGGCGCTTTAGATCACCGAGCCATCCCGCCGGGCTCAAACTCTATAAAAATGAAAGAATATCAAGCCAAGGACAAAAAACCTTACATAAGTACTCAAAGTAAAGAATGCAATAACTGAGAAGATTCTCTTCCCATAAATGTGTCTCCTTGTAGATTTCCCATTACAGTTAGTGACACAACTAACCCAATCATCAAAAGGCAGACATTCTGAAATACTAAAGCATGTTCCAGCTTGTTTTCTTTCAACCAGTTAGCACTTGACTCTCTTATGTACAAAATGTGCTTTACCTTGACAACTGAAGACTTTTTTGCAATAGATATTTATTTCCCCATATTACAGCCATTACCTCATTCTTTCCTCTGGTTCACCTAGACATGAACACTTTCACAATGCTTTCCTTGCTTTAAGTCAATAAATTCTACTCCCTTTTGTTTAGCTCACAGGTCTCTCCACAATGAAACATTTTTAGGCTTCGACAGGAAAAGGGCCAAAGTGAAATTTCTACATAAAAATATATCATACATGAATTTCTAAACACTGTAACTGTTTCCTTAATTGCCTGTATATAAACAATCAAAATTCAATTGTCCACCACAATTGGCAATTGCTGGCCAGACCCAAGGTACTGAGGTGGCCAATGAAACCCAACATCAAGGCGCACACCTGTAATCCCAGCATTGGGGAGGCTGAAAACAGAGTCCAAGCTGTGTAGTATGACCCTGTACCAAACACATAAAAAGTAAATAATAAATAAATACCTCAACTTTCCTAACACTGTCTTGCCCTATAGCACAAAAAACTTCATGACTATCCACTCAACCAATAAATAGTTAGTGACTGTCTAATTTATGAAGACACAATTATGGCCCTGAAGATTTATAGTTTAAAAGATTTTTATCTTAGTGAAGCTTATATGAGAATGAAATAGATAAACAATAACTCACTGCATACTACAGGTTAAAAGAATGGTTTATTTTGGTTTGTCATTATAATCCACATCAGCTGATTCCAAGGTAATAGTACCAGAGGAACTCTACAGGAGAAAGCAGATTTAAAAAAGGCAAGGAGTGAGGGAGGACTCCTCCAGGTCAAACCATCAGTAACCCAGTTCTTCCCACTGGACTGTAACTAGTAACAACAAGTTGGCTGCATTACTCCATGATTTGATCACCTTCTAACCTCCCCCTCCACCTCCCACCGCCATGAGGAGATGTCTCTTGGGGGACCATCTAGATACAAACTGCAACAGCCATTTAAGAACAAGAGACCTAAAAGATCCACAAGACAACTTGAAAATGGGACAAATTCACAAAGTGACAGAATACAAAATAAACACAGAAATAAACAGCTTTCCTACACATTAACAATGAACCTGCCAAAATGAGAGAAAAAAAAATTCCATTCACAATGGCTTATTTAAAAAAAAACAAGCATCCAACCAAGTTGAAGAAGACACAAAATGTCTATAGGCCCACAGTAATAATATAGGTAAGAGGCCCACATTATGGAATATTACATGCAGATTAAGTATAATCTCTATTAAAATGCCAACACCTCCAAAGAACTAAAAAAAAAGCAACCCTAAAATCAAAGTAGAAAAATTCTAAATAATGAACCAGAAAAACAGCAATGCTAGAGGCATCACTGTACCCAATTTAAAATTATACTATAATCAAGGTTTATCGTATACAGCTACAAACTCGCTATATGATCATTATGTATATCTAAGTTGTACCAATAAACTTATAAAAAGTAAAATACTATAAAGCCATAATTACAAAAACATTTCACCTGTACAAAAACAGAAATGTTCTCAATAGAAAAGAAGCCACAGAAACAAACCCATACATCCACAGCCACCTGCTTTTTGATAAAAGGAACAAAAACTCTATACACTAGATAAAACAAGGTTTTTTTTTTAAACAAATGGTGCTAGGAAAACTGGATAGCCATATGTACAAGAATGAAACTAGGTTCCTGTCTCTCACAACTGTTTGAAAAAAAAATGTTTCAAAGATAGTATGATGGGAAACTGGAACTGCTACAGGAAAAATACAGCAAACACTTGAAGCCATAAGCTTTTGCTGAATAGCAAAAGACTTCCTGAATAGCACTCTAAGACCACAGGAATTAACAGCAAGATTCAACAAATGTGATTATACCAAATTTGTTCTATGTAGCAAAGGAAACAATTAGTAGAATGAAAAGCCAAGCTACACAATAGAGGATAGACAGAGTGTCTTTGCTAGCTACTAGTCTGGTAGAAGACTAACATCTACAATGTATAAAGAACTAAAAAACCTTTAAAAGAAAAGCCAAACAGCCCAATCAATTAATAGGCAAAAGAATGAACAGATACTTCTCAAAAATAGTTCAAACAGACAATAGGCATGTAAAAAGAAAAATGGTCATCATCTTTACAGAAATGTTTATCAAAACTATAAGGAAATTCATCTGGCCCCAGTTAGAATGGCTTTGATTAAATAAAATAAAATAGCCTTTCAGCTGGAACCGCCATCTTCCAGTAATTTGTCAAAATGACTAACACAAAGGGCAAGAGGAGGGGAACCCGTTATATGTTCTCCAGGCCCTTTAGAAAACATGGGGTGGTTCCTTTGGCCACATACATGCAAATCTACAAAAAGGGTGACATTGTAGACATCAAGGGAATGGGTACTGTGCAAAAAGGAATGCCTCACAAATGTT